>BMAO01031288.1:0-18986 GCA_019973975.1 Trichonephila clavata
CTCACCAAAAAATGATCTTAAAAGTCAAATTAATGATAGGTAATAAGCTAAATGTATTTCTTTTAATAAATCAATCTCATTCCCAAAAATATTTCAACATAATATTATTAGAAAACTAAGTATTATAAACTGTTAAATTATTACAGAGTTTTCGCATATATTCTTTGAATTATATCATAATTTTTTGAATCATGTGTGGTCTCATCTACTGAAAATAACTCATGAATTGGCCTAGCACTTTCCCAACTGCCATACGATGAAGTTATATTTTTCCTTTTCTAGGAGATACAGTTAAGGTTGATAGATTTTATTTCTTGGACACGTCTACAATAACGAGGTGCTCAATCGACTCTATTCATCAAACGTAATAATCACATGATGGTGGGCTAAACGAATAGCCACGTGTTTCAATCGTGTTTGATTCGACTGAGTATTTAGGTGGTATTTTCGGATTTGCATCTACTTTGTAGATGTAAATCCGAATCATAAGTAAACAAAATCTTTTCTTTCCTTTAACTTAAAAAAACAAATTATTTATATTTTTTATTTATTACTAATAACTTTATAAATATGTTTTAATTTCTCAATAATATTTCTTTATTTTCATTGCAAAATTGCAATTTGTAAATTCTCGGAACACCTATCACTAAATTATGTTCCTGGCTATCGATTCCGGTCGAAAAAAGCCCCTATCGCTAAATTAAGTTGCTTGGCGATCGATTTCAGTCACCAAAAATTTGACATCACCAAATGCCCCCCCCCTCCTCGTTCTACACTTTAATACTTAATTTTTAAGTATACAGGATATTGTTGAATTGAATGATTCATAATTTGTTGAAACATAATGTTGCTGACAATTTAATTACTAAGCCTAAAAGCATGCAAAAAACACAAGACACGAGGTCAAAGAACAAAAGTATAAACTAAGCTTAAATCTAACACTGTCAACTAAAACTATGTATGTATTTAATAGCTATACGAAACGCAAAAGACTAGAAAATGTATTAAAAATATTTACAGTTCTAAAAAAAATGTAAAGAACGTAAAATAATAATGTAAGCAAATTCAAAAGCTAGCACACAACCACAAGTGTAAAACGATCAGCTGTTATTGTTTACTTGATCGCCCGTTAATTATCACGTGATGATGGTCAAACGATCGTAGCGCCGTCTAAAATATAAAGTATACCGTTGACTCCACATAAAGTTTCATTAGCATATATTCAGGTACAAGAGAATGAGTGAGTGAGTGAATATTAACGTCTCACTGTTCAGCTAAACGAGGGCTTTTGGCGATGGACCTTGTAATTTTGAACCAAGGTCAAGTGATGAGGATGATACCTGAGCTGGCACCCCCTCTCCTAAATACCACACCACCGGGAGTACGTTTGAGCTCTCGACAACTTAACGTGCATCGTTCCCCTACACGGCGGGTCTTTAGTGGTGCTGGGCTCGAACTCTTGACATGTGAGCCACGATCCGATACCTTGACAACTAGGCTACTGCGGTCACAGGTAACGAGAGAAGAACGTTAAATAAGTTGTGTCAATCACGGAAATAAATATTCTTCTTTACCTTTTTATCAATGATTTTAGTTCTATCTTTAAGAGGAGCAAAATAAAAGTTAAAATGACCATGAGAATTTCCTACTTTCAGTATACAATTGAGCATTGTTATAAGCTTTGATGATTCCCTTGTTATTAGCTAACTGTAATCTTAGAGAATATTTACATTTAACATAACAATTTTACCAACCTTTTATATTATTTTAAAAGAATATTCATTAAAAGAGACAATTTAACGAAAATAAAATATATCTATCTGTCAAAAATTCAAAAAAAAAAAAAAAAATCCGTCATTTCCCCCAAATGTTCCTTTTTAAAAATAATTTTTGAAAGTTTAAATTGAAAGTGATTTCAATTTTTCAATTTGCATTTGTTAAAAGTTTTCTATATTAAAATGAATGGAAAAGGGCTTATGTATGTTTATTTCCTTAAATATTCTTTATTGTGTTATAATAAATGTCTTTTTTCAATCATTCGATGGAAATATATACCTTAAGAAATATTAAAATAAGTTTTAAAATGTGTCACAATGAGAGAGATTATAATATACTACAAAAATTTTATTCTGAGGCTAATATTCAACAACTTGAAGAATGTTATAGAAAAGCACTAAAATTTTAAATATTCAATGCAAGGAAATATTTTTATTTAGTTTTATGAGAAAAATGAGAATTCTTTAATACTTTCCCAATATTTGAAACATAATAACCATTGCTAAAATTCATAAAAAAATTAATAAATTTAATATTGTTCATTTCCAGTAATAAAAAAGTTTAGCAATAGTGGCATATAGCTGAAAATTATTCTCCATAATGTCGCTGGAAATTATTTTAATTATCACCAAATAATTCAAGAAAAATTACTTACGCAGTGGAGCAGTAAAAATAATTATTAAAAATGAAATTATCATTGTTAAACATTACAGAAACTTAGGAATCCAGAAATATAAACACAAAGCTTGACAACCAACTGCAATATCTGATTAAGAAAAAAGTCGCTTTCAAAGTATAGCAATAATAAAACAATAAGTTGCATATTGATAATTTTCCTATCAATCATATTATCAATATTACGAAATTAATCTTTCTTTACTTCAAGAAAACCGATTGTTAAGTGAATGAAAAAAGATTAGACGGTACAGAATTACTCCATCCTAGATGTATACTGATTCCGACAACAATAGTTTCAGGAAGTTAAAAGAGTCTGTTATGTCAAATTAAAAATTAGAATTACCGTATCTTGGAGAAACATTAGCAATCGTGGGATAAAAAATATATATTTTTGGAAATTATAAATATATGTCAAAAAATATTTTTCTGTAACACTAAATAATTCTTAAGCGAATTTCCTAAATTCTTCAGTGATTTCTCTCTCTCTCTCTCTCTCTCTCCTTATGTGAAAAAAAATGTATTAGAAATAATTTTGTTTTTAAAATGTGAAACATACTATACCATATTGAAAAAGAATTAGGGCTAGTAGTGTCAGACTTCAAAACTAATATTTATTTATGAATATTTATTAATAATAACTACATATAATACAATGACTACGTATAATACAGTGACTACTTATTACCGTCCATCTGGTATGGTAGTTAGTGACGCTGACTACGGTCCCGTTGGGCCTGGGTTTGAATCTCGAAGGCATATGTGTTTGTAAATATATAGTGCCTCCACGCCATGGAAGTACTCTAAACAGCCATCGAGGCGCAAGTCCTCTCGTGAGGTTGGTGGAAGGGGAAGAGAGGTGGGGGATCCCTGATCATATCCCCAGGGTGTTTTCCCTCTAAATTGGGGAGGAACCGAGCAAAATCGTACTTTCACCTGCATGGTGCTCAAAACTAAGGCTAACGACAGGCGTAAAAGTGCGCGATGAATTTCGTGGACCTTGGTCTGATGTTACTGTCGATCACTTGGCATAGTTAACAATAAAACATTTGCAGACATTTTAAGACAGAACTACTAGTTTTTCCACAAAAAGTGAGCAATTACTGTTTTAAATGTTTAATGGAGCATGAAAAGGAGTTAGCGGATTCAACCCTACCATAGGTTAACGATTTTTAATTTTTACCATAGTGATTACCTCTCGGAATTTTTATCTATGTGTTTTTCAGAATTTGTGTTAATCTCCCTCATAAGATAGATTTGTAAATGACTCTGTTGATGTTTGTCTTCAGGGGCGGTTATTATTCCCCCCCCCCTCAAAAATCCTTTTGAATTTTCTTAAATATTTCTTTACGAAATTGCTGGTTATGTGAAAGTAGATATTGCAAATTCTAGATTTTTACGTTTCGAAAATGTTTAAAAATAATAATTTCATTTTTTATTAATTATTTTTACTGTTGCACTGCGCGCTAAATGTTTTCTTTTTTAAGAATTTGATTACAATTGCAATAATTTCCAGCGTAGTTAGGAAGAAATATTTCAAGCTAATTGCCATTATTGTTAAGCTTTTTTCGTCGCATATATTACAAAAATGTCACCTTTCAATAAGGTAGATACATGGAAAGCATCCCAATGTTCTCCTGAAGAAAAGGTAAAATGTAATCTGCAATTTAAAGTCACTTGTAGAAAGTGTCATTTTAACAAAAAATTCTTTCTTACAAATATGTAGAGCATTAATTTATTTTTAAGGTTTCACTGGAAGACCCAAATGCAAAATTTGAGTAACATTTTCAGATAAAATGAAGACCATGCTTTTTTTATATAAACTCTTATGATAGCAGAAAATATTTTCCTTTGCATGCCCGTTATTCGCACGGATATAATAGAGATTATAACAATAATGATTAATATTTGAATAATTTTATGTAAACTATAAATTATATTCCAACGAAAGAACGCGTTTGCAAGTAAACAAGCAAACACAAATAAATAAATATAACTGAATTACTCGGTATTTCTAACGTTCATATGTCCCTCAACATATAAATATTATATGAGTCAAATATATAAATATAATCTGTTACTTCACTGTGGGAGACGATTTACGTAAAAGCCGCTTTTAGCGAATTTTCAATTAACAAAGAAACATGCTTTCCAAATTCCAATTCTGTTGGTTTAATAGTTTCAGAGATTTCATGATGAAGGAGTTAGTGAAAGAATGACTCAAGGAGTGAATGAATGAATGAGTGAAGGACTCGCTTTTCCCTTATATATATACAGTCGACACTCTATAATTTGAAGTTGGAGGGACCAAGGAAAAATTTCGAATTATCAGGAGGGCAAGAAAAAACTCTCAAAAAACACAAAGTGAAATTTTTTTCTAAAGCATTTAAATTTTTAACTATATAATAAAACAACGATTGTACATACGTATAAAATTGTTTTAAAGTATTTATAAAAGGACATATTATATAGTATAAATATTATACAGAAGTTAAAATTCTCTATTAAAAGAATACATTCAATACATTTATACACAATCCTACGCATCTCTTCTTTACAATAACGGACCATCCTTTCTAAACACATGTGTAGCAAGTTTACGTGTTGAACGAAAGATATGGACCGCTGAGAATAGGTGCGGTTTGTCTATTGTCCACTAAAAGGAATGAAAACAAAAAAAGTGTATTTTTGCCTGAGGAATCGGAAAATACTAAGAAGGTCAAAAGACAAGAAGACAAATAGTCATCAAAGGGGGCTACGTTACAGGGAAGACACGCAGAGACAACTCAACGCAAAACTTGTAAGTTCCGACCTTTTTGCTACAGGACTCTACATGTTAGTGTGTTTTCAAATTGTCAAGAGTTTTATAAGATAACTTCGAATTATATATATATATATAGCGTGTTGTAGTCTGGCCAGCCACAGATTTTACTTCGAAATATTGAGAGTACCAAAACGTATTGTTTTAGTTCGAAATATCAAGAGATTTTCCAGGACTGAGCATATACTTCGAAATATCAAGAGATTTTCCAGGGACTGAGCATATACTTCGAATTATCGAGATGTTCGTATTATGGAAGGTTTGAATTAACGAGAGTCGACTCGTTAATTCAATATATGTACTTAGGAATGATAACTTAACTACCAACAAAATAGATAAATTTAATAATATCAAGAAATTCTTCCAATGCTGCTCAGATCATGACTTATCTTTTAATCCTTTTAATTTCTAATTACTATCCTTTTAATTTCTTAAGAACTTATATTCATCACAAATATATTAATCGTCTTGCTACTTCTGATTGCAAAACCACCATACAACAATAGGATCTCAAAGTCAGCATATTAGAGGTTTTGCTGTGAAGATTCTGTTTTAACACTCTTCATACGGTTTATATTTTTTTCCGCGCCCTTCTTAAAAAATCTTTACAATGAAAAATTTCTACATTTTTGACAACCAACTAAATTTCTACATTTTTGACAACCAACCAAGTTATAGCCTACCAAATTTGATTGTCATCTCTCTTGGCGTCTATCCTTACAAGCTGGTTTAAAGGATGCGGTTAAGTGTAATTTAGATTTTTATCACAACGAATAATAGCTTTCCATTGGTTTCAAGACCGTTGGATCTCCTGGAAAAAGCTCTGTGAGCAGAACTTTTGAAGAATCTTTTTTAAAGAATCCTTTTATTAGGTAATTCTTTTAATATTTTTCTGCTTAAACATTTTAGGAGAATTTTTTGCTGAATAGTAGTCGGTTGTTCTTTCATACTTTCTGTGAGATTTTTTATACTTTGGATTTTTTATACTTTGAATTTTTTATACTTGGAATTTTTATACTTTAAACTTCTATTTATTTTATTTTGGTTTTTCCTACCGAGTTGCAAAGGAGGAAGGTTGGTGCTTTCAAACTAGTTTAACCCCACTTATTCAGTCCTAAGTCCGAAATTGCTTTTTGACTCTCTAGGTTCTTATTTGAATTTCATTTTTATATCTTCTTTAGATAAGTTATTTCCTGTTACGTTGTTTATTTTCTGTAATATATTTTATAACTTTTTTCCATATATATATACATACTAGCTGACTCGGCAAACGTTGTTTCGCCATATAAATTATTTCTAGTGAATATTTGGTAGTCAAATAAAAAGTAACTAACTCATTGGAAGTGTGTAGGGATGTGGTATATGACTGAAAAAGGAATGGAGCGCTGTGAACGATGACGGTCTACGGTCTATAAAAATAACAAAACACCAAACTTTCATTTTTTGAATTCTTTGTACTTTTAATATTTTAACTAATAAATTTCAAATTACATCTCAATCACAAATTATGACAAAATATTAAAATAATGTTATTGGTCTCTCAGTGCAATGGAGTGTACGATACTTTTAGTGAGTCCATCTTTAGCCAACAGAGACAAACTCGATTGTTTACCCACGTGAGAACATGCCACGTACTATTGTCCGTGTGAAAAACACGGTGTGCCCAAATCTAAGCCCCAAACAGACATCGCTTGGTCTTGAGACTTATTGATTGTCATTGCGAATGCCAATCTAATTGGAAATTGAGTCCGTTTGAATTCATTTGTCACATCTGTGGGAATAATAGGGATTCGTGTTAGTAATACATCTTCTCCTCGTAACTTGGCATTTAAAATGCTAGCTTCAACAACGTGTTTTATCAATTTTTTAATGACTAATCACGTGCCGTTGCACAGCCGAGGTGGGTTCAAATTACGAAGCAAAATAACCGGAGATCCAACCTTCATTTGTAAATGGTACGCTGGCAAGCCGGGCAAATCCAATGAGTTCAAAAACTCTGCTGAATAATTTACAGCTTCGTTGGTATCGCAAACTGTATCGATAGATTTGTATGACATGAAGACCCCTGGTAACAATTGTTGTATCTTGAAATTGAAATCTTTGACGTCCACATTTTTTGCTGCCATAATTGCTCTTTCTGATAGCCACTCATGATTCAAGTCGTGTATATCGGGAAATATCTGGTTAATGAGAGCATTTTGCAAGTTAATGATTGTGCAGAAATCGGTCGGCAATTTTATGCATCCAGTATTTTCGAGCACAGCTATCTTTCCATCGCCGATATCTAACACAACAGTTGTTTTGAGAATGTTTCAGGGAGGGATCTTGAATCATTTGAACGCGCATATTTATTTTCAGCTGCCCTTTTTCAACATTACGCCACAGTGGTGATTATTACAAGCAAGCTTTGATCTCATCAGCGTACGTTGAACGTGGAATAATGGGAAGTGTTTGTCAGAAATCACATGAAAGGAGTAACAGAGTGCCGCCAAATAGTTTGTCGTTGTTTTTACGTCTTTCAATGTCCTGTTCAACTCCTCAAGCGAATGTTTGTGTGTCATAGCGCATTCATCCCAGATGATAATTTTACACTGTTTCAGAACTGTGGCCATGGACGATTTTTTTTATGTTGCACACTGCGTCTAGGTTACTTTGTATATTTAGTGGCAGCTTAAATGCTGAATGAGCTGTTCTGCCTCCACCTAATAAAGTTGCTGCAATGCCATATAATGCAACGGCCAATACGATGCCATTATTTGATCGTATTTTGGCGAAAATTAGCAAAATGAGGAATGTTTTGGCAGTTCCACCTAGTGCATCCAAAATTTAAAAAAAATCCACCTTGTCCTGCCGAAACTGCGAGAATAAGGCGGTCATCAGTGGTTCTTTGTACCTCAGTCAGTAGTGAGACATTACGAGTAATAATCGCTGCCCTTTCTACTGTATGGTACTGAACTTCACGATTTATTTCAGTGTTCATTAAAGTAGATGCACTTTGATTTGGCGAATGCATACCGAAATGACTGAGTGGTAAATTGGCAATGACTATGCAAATATCCTCGATCGCAATCAATGCTTCATTGTACACAGCGTCGCTGAATGCTATCGTTAGATCGTTGAGCCGTGTACGATGTCGATGCGATGTATCATCAGTCATTGAATCATTGTGATTATCCCACAACGTCTCTGCTAGGGCTGGGAAACATGTAGTGAACACTATAACTTATAGTAGACAAATTTGTATTGCTGTACAGTTCAATGCTGCTTCAGCAAGCATACAGTTCTGTAGCGATATCATCTATATAAGCCAGTAACAACCTCCACACTATGGTGATCCTTTTGGTGTTGTGGTTAAGTCACTCGGTTTCGGACCCAAAGGTACCGGGTTCTGTCCTCCGGATAAGCGCGCCGCTTAAGTCCCATTGGTTGTCTTTATCCAGCAAGCCTAGTGCAAGGCATGCATCTTTATACGTTGGATACTGTTGTCCATTTGCATTTTTCTTGAAATGACAATGGATCAGTGACATTAACGAACAACAGTCGCAAATAAAAACACTCAGTCTGCCTTGGATTGACTGTAAATTCTCGCTCCAAAGTTTTTGATTTGAATCAATCGGGGGTAAACATATGTGTAGTTCTCATCCCTACTCTGTGCTATTCACGGGGTGAGAAGTGACACCGGTAGACGCTTGGCGGGAATAACTGATCAAGTGTTGAACGCCAAGAGTAGAAAATTATTAAAGTACTAATATTGCTATTAAAAATAGGGGTTAGTGGTAGAAAAGTAGAATTTAGAGTTGCATGTATTTTTTAATGTCGAATCATAAAAAATTAATATAAAATATTTTGTACAAAAAATAAAAGAATACAAATCTAGGGACGACAACCCTTATCACTTAGGGGTGTGAATAACAGTTTACGTCCTATTCTCAGACCTACTGAATATAGGCACAAAATTTCATAAGAATCGGTCCAGCCGTTTTATCTCGTGTCATTTATTTGAAATAATGATAACGAAGTAAAAGCGATTAAGTTTTTCGCAAATAGTTTAGCTATTTTTGTTTTATAAACGGATGCAATATATGAATTTTTGAATAAAGATATGTACAAAAAATGGGAAAAAAATGAACTTTTCCCTCACAAAATTTGGTGATTTTTAATTTGTTATAAACACCCCTTTTGCTAGTGTAACTCATGAGCAGAGTGATTTTTTTGGACGGCGGAACAGAGAAAAGTCACACATTTGGCGCGAAACCGATTTTCGACGCCAAGCGAAATAAACGGCGGGAAAAAAAAACACAGGGGTAAAAACAATTACGCGTTTTAAGGTTTTTAATTAATATTTTTCAACTAATTGCAATATTGGAATGAATAACAGTTCGTCCTCTTCTCAGACCTACTGAATATAAGCACAAAATTCATAAGATTCGGTCAAGTCGTATCGGAGGAGTTTGGTTACACACGAGAATTTTATATATATTATATACATATATATATATAGATATATATATATGTGTGTGTGTGTAATAGACGTGGCCGTTGAAATGGTATTTCTGTATAAGATAACTACTCTTTACGATTTATGTTGCATAATCAATATTATTGAGGAGGCAGTCTTGATGTTAGTTATACTTGTTTATTTTCCCTGAACATGTTGAAACACATATGGACGGAATCAAAAAGAAACACACACACACAACAAAATACACAAACACAAAGCGCAAACAAAGCTGCAGCCGGCTACATGTTGAAGGCAGACAAATACAGAAGCGAAAAAGATACGGTCTCCAGGAATCTCAGCTTTTATAGGCCACTCAAATCACATGATCTGAGTGGGTAGCTAGATGTAGTTTAAAGTACTCTCGTTAGGTGGCTGGCTAATTTATTACTAAAATGTGGGTCCTGAAGAATGGACCAGATAATTAAAAGATATTTAAAAGGATTATATTACTGGGATTATTACACACACACACACACTATATATATAATATATATATATATATGTGTGTGTGTGTGTGTGTGTATATATAATCCAGTATTACATTAATTCTCGTGTCACAGTGTTTGTAGCCAAAGTCCTCCGAAACGACTAGACCAAATCTTATGAAATTTTGCGCGTATATTCAGTAGGTCTGAGAATAGGGCGTAAACTATTTATCATCCCGATATTGCAATTAGTTGAGAAGATAATAATTAAAAACCTTAAAACCCCTGTCTGTTGTTTTGCTTGGAGTCGAAAATCGGTTTCGTGCTATATGTGTGACTTTTCTCTGTTCCACCGTCCAAATCACCCTGTTCATGGGTTACATTAGCAAAAGGAGTGTCTGTAACAAATCAAAAATCACCAAACTTGGCAAGTGAAAAGATTATTTTCCCCTTTTTTTTGTGCTTATCGTTAATTCAAAAATTCATATATTGCATCCGCTTATAACAAAATATTTTCTGGCATAATAAAAAATACACATTTACACTGATATAATTTATGTATATCATCTGGCAATATTACGCCATCTATACTTCAAGCTGCCTTTGATTCTATATAACCAAACAAAAAAACATTTTGTTTATATGCTGTAAATCCACTATGAGAGATTTTTTTATTACGTTTTCTTTTTAAATCTAAAATACTACTCTGTCAGAGAAAAAAGAAAACCCAGATCCAGAGAAAAATTATAAGAAGATAAATACATCACTGTCATTTAGGGAAGCTGTAAATAATATATTTCTGTTCAGCTTTATTCCATGTGGAAGAGTTTTATGATATTTCGTTGTTGTTGTTGTTGCTAATGCCACCTGTCTAAGGCAGTCAGATCAAGGCCCACGAAATTCATCATGGTATCGGGCTATATTGTACGCCTGTCGTTAGCTGTAGCTTTGAGCACCATGCAGGTGATAGCTTGATTTGGCTCGGTTCCACCCCAATTTTGAGGGAGAACACCCTGGGATGATATTTCGAAAAGCACAGATGATTGAAGGATTATTCCGCCAAAATTTATTTTTTATGGATATGCTGAAACATATAAAACATAATGAAAAACGTTTTGCAGAGTTCCTTTTCAGAACTAACATCCATATTTTTATATTGAATACACTTTTAACCTGGTAGTGTTCTCCTGTCTTTCTCACACTATAAGCTTTCTCTCACTCACTAAAGTTGAGGGTCTAAACCGTTTTCGGGCATTATTATTGATTGTATACCGATCGTAGAAGTGATGCTTATACTTATCCTTTTACTTCCTTAGTGCAACTGTCATATTAAGAGAAAAGAGAGAGAGAGTATATTCTTATACTAAATATATCATCAATTTGTAGTGCTATAATTATTTATTCCCATTTTGCTAAAGATAGTTCTCACGTTCAGTTAATTAAATGATCTCATGTAAATCAATAGCTTTCTACACGTGTCACGAGCTCTCGCTAACAATTACTCATTGGATTTGCCAGGCATGCCACCGTACCCCATTTACAACTGAAGATTGTATCTCCGGTTATTTTGCTTCGTAATTTGAACCCACCATGGCTGTGCAATGACATTCGATTAATCATTAAAAATTGATGAAAAACGTTGTCGAAGCTAGCATTTTGAATGGCAAGTTCCGAGGAGAAGATGTATTACTACCACGAATCCCTATTATCCTCACAGATGTGCCAATTGAATTCAAACGGATTCAATCTCCAATTAGATTGGCATTCGCAATTTACAATTAGATTGGCATTCGATGTCTGTTTGTGGCTTAGATTTGGGTACACTGTGTTTTTCACATTGACATGGCATGTTTTCGCATGTTCATGTGGCATGTTCTCGCGTGGGTAAACCATCCAGTTTGCTTGTGTTGACTAAAGATGTACCTACTAAAAATTTCGTACACTCCATTGCACTAAGAGACTGATAATGTTATTTTTTAATTGTCATAATTTGTTATACAGATGATGTAACTTGAAATTTATTAGTTAAAATACAAAAGTACAAAAAATTCAAAAAAGTAATGTTTGGTGCTTTGTTACTTTTATAAGCCGTCATCGTTCACAGCACATCATTCCTCTTTCATTATTATACTACATCCCCACACTCTTACAATGAGTTAGTTACTTTTTATTTGACTACCAAAATATTCACTAGAAAAAATTTATATGGCAAAATAACGTTTGCCGGGTCAGCTAGTATATATATATATATATATATATATATATATACATATGATTTTGTAATTTTCTTAAATTAGCTACCATGATGCTATTGTTTTAGTTTTCATTTAGTTCTACTTGGCCACATTTTAAATGCCTGCTTTTATTAATAATGAATTTATTTTTTAAATACTTTTTTCTTATTATTTCTGTATTAGATTAAAGTAAAGCTAAAACAAAAACTAAAGTTTCTTTCTATCACTTCATTAATGTATCATAAAATATATATGTATTTAGAAATTGAAGAAAGAAATTAAATGCAAAATTATTATGAATTCTTCGACGTTAATGAGGCTGCCACGTTTATCTCGTGAACTGATCCCTCTCCCCAAAGAACATTAACTCTAGAAGATTCTTCATATTCCCCCTTTTTAGCACACAAGGGCATTTCTCCTCTCCTAAAAATATTTTTTTCCCAATGGTGCTGCGGATTGGTATTTTAAACTTTTGCAGACCTAGTACATTCCTCAGGAGCTGGTATCACTTTTTAGTTCTCCACAGAGGGAGGACCTGAGCTCTTGACGATGCAAACCTGTTCTAGAATTTAATTTTGCCGAGAGAATTCAAGCCAAATGGTCACTCTAGGGATCGTTTACATGCCGTATAATCATACGACATGTCCGCTGTTGATTTTCTGCACCATGAAAATCCACTGACTTGGGCCGAGGTCGAACCCGCAACCTTGGGTAAAGAAGGCCAACGACAAACCAACCAGCCCGTTTCTCCCAAAAATATAAAATCTGTATTAAAAGAAAATTGATTTGAATCATTGAAGACTACCATGAAAAAAACGTCATTGCTATAAAAACAGCTACTAGAAAATGAACTGCAACACATTTTTGACTATACATTTGATGAATTTTTGGGAATATATATAGACCTTCATATAGATCAGTTTAAATCATACACAAATCAACATATAGATCACATGTTTATTGTTTAGAATGCTAAAACTTATTTTTACTCTAGATATGTATAATCGTTTTTCTAGTTTATTGTTAAAAGGCAATACATTTCTATTTAAAAGCGAAATTTAAGAAAATTATCGAATCGTAAAGAGTACGGGCACGTACTTATTCGTGTAAAAAATTAAAGCACATCTTACGTAAGGTTAAGGTATCCGACTACCCTAAAACTGTGAATTTTGCCAAAAATCGACAAAGTTTTTTATGATTTTATTTTATGGGCCATCTTATTAGCTTTATAAAAATACCAAGTTTATCATTTTCAGTTTACTAGAACAAAAACTACAAGTAAAAGCAGATGCCATTACTTTAAGCAAGATGCCATACTTTAAAACGCGTTTTACTCGAAATGTTTGTTTTGAAAATACTCAAACGGGGGGTCAGCGATTGCTAAAAAAGTTTTGAACATAATTAACTGAAATGTTTTCTGTAAGTTCTGTATAATAGTAGAACTGTTTTAACCTTCAGATTTATCAATCACTGTTTTATTACAACATTTACAGTCTCTTATGTGAATATAATCACTGTCTTTTTAAGCATTTTCATATAGTAACCGAGATAAAGTGCTCTAGTTTTTGTAAAAAAGAGCATATCTCTTATCTGAAGGTCATTTCAAAATTAAATAGTATAGCAACACATTAGATAGAAAAAATTGAAAATTTGTTTATAAACCTTTGGTGCAGAATGGGCCTCGTTCATGCTATTTTTTGTAAATTTTTAACTATTTTTCCCATTTTAGTAATAATGATTTCTTTTTCTCTTATTAATTTAAGCACATTTTCTTAAAAAGCACCAAACAAGTCTAAAAATAACAAAAAAATCCCCATATCTTTTTTATTTTAAAAAAATGTTGTCGTGACTAATCGGATACCTTAAAAGGAACAGAGTACATAGTTTTCATGTGAAGCTAAACGGAAACTATGAAATTCATTTTTTATAATTAGTTATGATTTATTAAACTGGATACAATACTAGATAATGAACTTTGAGTGAACTTTGAATCCTAAATCTTTGAATGACACTTAAATGACGAGAAAATTTCAACTATGGTACAACTTTAAAAAGTTTAGTAATTTAAAACAACATACTGTGAATGTGGTTTAGTTCATAACTATTTATATCATTTACTTTCTATCTCTTTATCCATTCCTAAAATGTGTTTTCATTATTATAAATGCTAAAGTACATAATAAACTTATTGGACATATAAAAATTCTAAAGTTCGGCTTTTACAATTGCTATTTTTAGTATCCTAGAATAGTCAAAAAACGTACATTTAACTCTTTAACTGATTTGCCCGTACACCATACGGGCTACCGAAAGCTTGACAAGGCAATGCCAAATTTGTTGCTTGAAAAGAAAGGAAAATGGAAAAATAATACAAAAAAGTCAAAAATTTCTCTGTCCTTATTGCAATGTAAAACTGAGTAAAACACCATGCTTCAAATTCTGTGATATATATACTGCTGGCCACCATAAAACCAACACCAAGAAAGACAAGAGATAGCACAACAAAATTTATTTTGCAGGTAACATGTTGACCAAATATCAAATGATTAAATTTATAGACTTCTGTGAAGTATGGTTCCTGCCAGAATCAGTAGCCAGAGTAGCCGCCAATGTTGGAGATCACCGCTGCCACACGCCTCGGCATTGATACAAAGTAACTTTGGATGAGTTCTTGGGGTACAGCAGACCAAGCAGCTTCCACACGTTGCCAAAGTTTATCTGGTGGGGCAGCTGGGGGTGTAATCCGGGTCATTCGTTGAGCAATCATGGACCACATGTTTCCTCTCGGCGAAAGATCCGGAGAGCGAGCCGGCCAGGGAAGCAATTCAATTTGGTGATTGACGAAGAAGCTTTAGACAATGTGTGCCACGTGTGGTCGTGCATTATCCTGTTGAAATGTGGCTGTGGCCAAGCCATGAAGGTAAGGAAGGACAACTGGCTCGAACACTTCGGAGATGTAGTGATGGCTGTTTAAAGCACCGGCAATGCGTACTAGAGGAGTGCGAGAGTGATATCCAATACTGCCCCATACCATAATACCCGGTGCAGGACCAGTGTGGTGGTGCATAACGCAGCTGTTCAGCATCCTCTCCCCACGGTGTCTGCAGACTCGAATCCGACCTTCGTTTTGCTGCAGACAGATGCGTGACTCGTCAGTAAGGACAACTTCATTCCATTCTGCCGCCCACATCCTTCTTTCATCGCACCATTGACGGTGGAGACGCCTGTGATTCTGCGTCAAGGGTAGACCAAACAATGGACGTCTTGCGGACAGACCACTCTGCTGTAAACGGCGTCGAATGGTACGCGCAGACACTGAATGATGCGCTACATACTCAATGTGCTGTGCTATGGTTCGTGATGTGACTGAGCGATCCATTACTGCCATGCGCACAATTTACCTGTCCTCACATGAAGTGGTGCACTGAGGTGGATGCGATCGACCACGTTGGTCCGTCGTACCCTCCTGCATCCAACGGTCACATATCCGCATTACAGTTGTTTGTTTCGTTCAACACGACTACCGATTTTCCTGAAAGATAATCCACAATCTCGGTAGGTCACTATCCTTCCTCTGTCAAACTCGGATACTTGATCAAAAGCTGATTGCTGTTTTCTACAAGACATAACTGAGCGTTTTTTGAAAAAAACACAAGAAAAACACAATTGCCGAACTTGAAATCGTCGAAATCACCAATCCTTAAATAGCGCTTTGAGGTGGTGCCACAGGCGTGCGTGTTGTGTCTCTGCGCTGAAATTCTAATCATTTGCATATCTCACCTCCGCTAATGCATGTTGTAAATTTCATGTTATTTGCGTGTTTCCTTCAGGGTGTTGCATTTACGGTGGCTAGCAGTGTATATATATATATACTGAAGTGTCACTAAATTAGAGATACCTACCTAATAACGTGTTGGGCCTCCTCTGACTTTGATAACGGCTGCCACACGAAAAGATATAGACTCAACAAGTTTCTGGATGCTTTCCACGGGAATTACTTGCCAAATATTGGCTAAAACTGTCCATAATTCAGTAAAGTTTATTGGTGCTGTGTGGTGGCCTTTCACACCTTGTTCCAAAACATTTCAAAGATGTTCAATAGGATTTATGTCTGAGCTTCTAGGTAGCTATATTATGACAGAAAAGTTAGAGTAATACTCATCCAACCAGCTGGTAGCCAACCGGAACTTGTGAGAGGCACAGCTGTCTTTTTGGAAAACTACATTACCGTGCGGATAACAGAACAGCATAAATGGATGCAGGTAATTACCCAGCAACTCTAAGTACTGAATTGCATTGAGAAAGGTTGGTACACGCACCAAAGATCCCAATAAGTGCAGCATAAAACGACTCCAGACTATGGTTGAGCTACCATGCTCTTCTAACCAGGCATGCAGGATCCATGGCTTCATGAGCCTGGCGCCATATTTTCGGCTTCTCGTTGGTGTTAAGTAGTCGGAATCGAGACTCATCACTCCATGCTACTCGTTTCCATTCCTCTACCCTCCTATCTCTGAGCTCTCTTGCTCAGGCGAAACGTGCAGCCCGAAGGCGAACATTGAGCAATGGTACTTTCCTATGTCGACAGCACCCGAAACCCATACAGTGAAGCGAGCGTTGCACAACCCATTTTCTGACTGTACTACTGGCATTATCATTCAACTGGGAGGTAATTTGAGCTAATGTTTGCTTTCGCTAGCTACGTAAAACACGCCTGAGCCGTCTCTCACTACGCACTGTCAACGCTAATTTTTCTCAGCAATTTGCCCAATTGCTAGTTTTTTGTCCATCATCCATGTATTCTTGGTATTCTCT
Organism: Trichonephila clavata; assembly: GCA_019973975.1. Taxonomy (NCBI): domain Eukaryota; kingdom Metazoa; phylum Arthropoda; class Arachnida; order Araneae; family Nephilidae; genus Trichonephila; species Trichonephila clavata. The sequence continues at coordinate 17,248 of BMAO01031288.1, forward strand.
TGACACTGTTGCTTTTGAAAATCCTATCTGTCTGACAATTTCGGAAATTGAATAGCCTATGCGTTGCACTCCTACGATTTGTCGGTAATCGAAGGCGTCTAAAACAGGTAGTTTGCCCATACTGGCAATTCCAACAACTAATTCAGAACAACCACAGTACGTACTATATATGCAGTTAACACAACGCCCTCACTTACGCATAAATGATGCGCAGCGTTACACAATTTGCATAGACCTTGCTATCCCTAATTCAATAGCACTTCAGTGTATATACAAAAACACAAAATGCTCAACCGTTTGAAAAAAAGGTATGAACATGAAATTTTCTTGTAAGTATAAGATGAACTTTTTAAAGATATATGAAGCATTTTCATAGTTTGCAGTGTGTACTCATAAAAAGCAAACATTTTGGGGATATTATTCCCCAATTCAAAAATAAAAAATATCGTGAAAAATTATAAATTTAAATAAAATTCTTCCATTTTCGTATTTTAAGTACTATGCTTAATTATATACAATAAAAAATATACCTTTTTTTAAAAAAAAATATTTGTAGCAAAAAAAATTGACCGCCTAAGCAGTTAAGATGGTTTATTCATAATATTTTTCTCCTACCTATATTGCATAATACCTTTTCTTCTACATATATTACAGCGTTTCTCAAACTGCGAGGCGCGCCTCCCTATAAGGGCATGATGACTGTATGAAGGGAACGCGAGCATACTGAAAAGTCGAGAAAAAAAAGATTAATTAAAAATTATTAATTTACTGAAAGAAAACAATATACATTCTGAAATTATAAAAAATAAAATAAACATTTACACTGATATAATGCACTTATACATGTATCAGTGCTACACGATGTATTTTATAATTTATCTATCGATACTAAAAGTTAAGAACAAGTTTAATGATTACCAGTGACCCCATGGGCTTGTCAGGCATGAATTTACATAAAAAAAATTAACACTTATCTTGATAGTTTGCCCATTTTGTAAGCCTATTAAAAGCTGCGTGATTTGCTCCCAAAGGCAACCTTTTATGTAGGCAAGCGTATGTGATTATATTAGTGGGGGGGGGGGGAGAAAAGGAATAAATAAACAAATCCTATGAAATAAGTAAACCCTTTGCAAACACTGTCAAGGTCATTTTATTGCATTCCAAAGCCTTCGAAAAAATTTTATGGATAGTAATACACAGAAAAAGATCATACTTCGGAAAGACTCCTTCGGAAAGTATATTACTCTTGGGCATTTAGCGCCGAGGCTGAGCGAGACGTTTATATACGCCAGTGGCACTTAAGAACTCAAAGTCGTATTGTAGCTTTGTGTCAAAGTATAGTATTATTGAATTCTCTTCATTGTTATTGTATGGAGTGGGAGGGGCGATGGAAATTATGGATTATTGCGTCGCAAATATTGAAAGTTTGAGAAGCACTGATATATTGTAAAATCATACTATTTTAGCTTCTAATTCTGCTTTAACACTACTTTTTTTAATGTCGTAGATAGCATACATATGGAAACTTTTAGGGTAAGATATGATTTTTATTTTTAATTACAGTTGCTTATAATTTATCAAAGTTCAAATATTAAAATTCAAAATAACAACAAACTGAGCAAAAGATAAATAAAATAGAGAAAATTATCAGTAAACAAGTTTCCGGGAAAGGAAGTGTAGTAGAGTGCAATCTTTGTAATCTTAGAAATATGTCTCTAGGGAAGAGAACCATTGCTCAA
>BMAO01031289.1:0-43471 GCA_019973975.1 Trichonephila clavata
TGTGCCTCAGTTTTTGGGATGGGATCAGTAGAATTCTGTAATGTGATGAATACAAAAATAGAGATTTTAAATATTTTCAAATTCTTTAAATTTTTAAAAATACTGAAATATAATTAAAATTTAAAATTGGAGATATAAAGAATAAAGATATATTCAGCTTTCATTTTATACAAAAATATAGGATCTACTTTTAGTCTTTCAAAAGTTATCTTGTTGCTAACAGAAAATAAAGCTATTTAGTTTTTATTATTTTTGTATTCACACTTTATGCTATTTTAAAAAAATAATTCTAAAGCAATTTTTTTAAATTTTATTTTAAACTTTGTACATCGCTGAACAAACTGTTAGAAACTAACATTAAAAGGAGAGGAATTTACTGGTTTATAAGGAATCGAAAAAGAACGTGAAAATGTGCAATATCAAGACTCTCCGCAAGGTACATTCCCTCCATTAAAAAACTTCAAAAATTCTCACTTTTTCAAATTGTAAAATAGTGGCAGGTCAAAAACTGACTTTATTACTTTTAGAATCAACTTTTAATAATGTTATATGGAAGCAGAAGACAAACTATTTTCACTCTCTATTTCTCTCTCTCTTACGGTTTCCAACTTTTTTTTTAACGAAAGGGTACTGGGCCTTTAGTATTATCTGCGATATATTGATAGATTTCCCGAAGAAGAATTCAAGCTATGCAAAGATTTTGAAGTTATAATGAAATATGCATATTTTCAAAGACCGCTTGGATCCTTTTTTTCTTATCCGATTCCTGCTTAATTCACGTCCATATTTCTTCAATAACACAATAAACTTCTCTCTAGGTCCTCCCATTTCCACTGCTATTTTCAGCTTTCTCTTTGATATCAAATCCGATTTCTTTTCTTTTAAAGGCAGGAGTGATAACGCTGTTCAAACAGAAAAGGATTCCATGTTCCCCGTGTTCCATTTTCGCGGAAGAAAGATGTTTTATGCCACCTAGAAAACATGGATGGAATCTCAATGAACTGTTTGCAAAGAAGATACGTTATCAAAAACGTTTGATTTTTTTTTCTCTAGGAGGGCTTTTAAAGTACAGGAAGGATTTATCTAATCAAAATGAGGTCAAATTTTTCTTTGAATTTAATAATTTGTACTGGATTGTTTTTTTTCCTTATGTTTATTTTTATGGGGAGAAAAGAAATGAATATAAACTGTACGAAGAATAAAGAAAAACGTTCCTTGAAAGTTCTTTAATCAGTACTTGTGCGAATACCATTTATAAAAAAAACTGGATTGGTTACTTTCGGATGAAAGAATAAATCATCAGAAACTAACTTTTATCTAACTGATATAAATTATCAGTTAGATAAAATTATCTATATAGAAGAAAAATTACTTACACAATGACTCATTCACTCACACTTTCATCACAAGATTTCTGGAATTGTTAGGCACATACAGGCATTAAATTTGATAAACATGTTACTTTTGTTGAGTTTGAACCCTCTAAGAAGATCCCAGAAGACGTTAGAGATAAATTTCGCGGTTTTGAACTATTACAGATACAGATTTGAAATTTGGTATGTATGTTTCTTTGTTGAGTATAGATCTGCTAAGCTCATGTTTTAGAAAAAAAATGTCCTTAAGGCGTTGTGATGGGTTAAGGGAGCATTTTAGATAAATATTCAATTTTTGGACAAGTACACTTATTGAAACTTGAAATTTAGTGGACATGTTTCTTTTGTTGAGTAGAGATCTATTAAGAGTGAGGCTTATGGAAGTAGAATTTCGTGGTGTTTGCAAGCTATTGTATTTTTAGACTAAGGAACCTGAATGTTTCTATTTTTGAGTAGAGATCCTTCAACAACGGGTTACATGGAAATCAATTCACAAGTGGTGTAGTGGAGTTTTGTAGAACAAAGAACTCCCATTTTTATACATTTATTTGCACATCTCCCCCTCTCTTTCTCTATATCTATAGACTTGAAGTTTAACATAAGAATGGTTATTTTGTTGAGTGGAGATTGAATGTATTTTCGTGAAAATCCACTCCAACGATGGAGTTTACGGAGGCTTAAGAATCAATAGAGGTTAATAGTTAGTCCAAAAAAGTTACATTTCAGTTTTATAAAAACTAACTTCCTATTATTTTTAAATAAAAAAAACGAGAGCTTTATAAGAATATATTTCAATACAGTTGAAAGCTTAATGCTAGGGATATCGAAAACTTATAAACAGTATACTATTATAAAACATCCTGCGAAGCGGGAAAGTAGAGGATAGTTTTTAGTTACATAATAAGAAATTATTTCTTTTAAATCCAATAAATGGAAGAAGAAATATAATTACAAGGGTAAATTAGAAGTTATACATTAAAAAAAACTGTTAGACTAGCGTTATAAGTGAGTTAAGTATAGATTAATGATAAATAGTAGTTTTATAAATATAGGCATGGAAAGCCGACAAACTTGGCACTATAGGTGCTAAATATAGTATTTATCAAAAATTTTACAGTAAGAAGGAATTGTGTTGTTCATTTTTAAGAAACACAAATGATAAAACACAGAACTGAATACGCCTAATAACTGTCCCATAAGTCCCCAGATGTTTAAAATGCAGTAAAGTGTGAGTCTGGGAATAGGCAAAAGATCCAACCCCTAATTATTTATCTCTTAGCAATTGTGTGTCACAAACCGCGATCAATGTTGTCTACCTTCATTCACACCAAAACGTAATTCCTTTCAAAACCAGTTTTCAAAGCCACTGAATGTCTCAAATCCTATACATGACAATGGGAAAATCTATTTCTAACATCATCAATAACATTATCAGTGCAAAGGAAGTTAATTGACACCCTTGTTCACTAATGAATAAATATACTTCCTATGAAAAGTCTAAAACACATTCCTAAATCCTGATTATAGTGATATCATAGAGTACCGTGCTTCTGTCAAATAAACACATCGTCTCAAAAAGTGAACGCTTATATTGTCCACGGAAAACATTTAAGATGATGTGTAAAACGAGAGATATGTTTATCAGTCGCTGAAAAACATCCTTCATTGAGTGTTACTCAGAAAGTTTCCAAGAACAAAAATATTTCCTTACACGGTAGGAATGTGCCCAGCCATTCTAACACAAATTGCTACTAGCAAAATGTGCGACTTAATTTATTCGCGGAGGAATTCAGCTTAGAGACTAAAATGCCGCTAGACAGAATTTGTTGCGCAATGCGTAACTTCAATTCAGCCAAGTGTACAATCGGAGTACGGAATATAACATCTTTCAGATAAATTCACAGCCAGAAGTCACACGGATTAATATCAGGTAATAGACACAGGCAGGCTGTAGGGAACTGGTGGCTATTAACTCTATCATTTCTAAAGTGCCCCTTCAGTAGCTGCTTCACTGAATTTCGAGTTTGAGGAGGAGTATCATCTTGCATTAAAGTGAATCCATTCACAAAACCATGCTGTTGATGATCCGGAATGACGCGATTGCGCGGCGCGCTGACCAGTGACAGTAACGGAAGCAGGGCCTAAAATATGGCCCTATGATAAATGATGCTGTAAGCCCTCACCACACAGTGACCTTTGCAGGAGGATGTGGTATTGGTTGAGTTGCGAGTGGATTCTATGTTGCTCATTTTCGGCAATTTTGTGTACAGACATATCCTGTCAGATGGAAATAGGTTTCTTAGGACCACAACATTTTCCACTGCCCTTCCTTGTCCACTTCCCTGCGAGCAATAAATTCTAAAAAAAAAGTCTTTCTAGCTGCAACTTCAGCACATGGTTAATTTTGTATGGATAACAATTCGCAGGATGTTTCTTAGAATTTTATGCACCGTGCTTATATAGGTTTCTCCAGAATTCGGGCAAATCCACAAGCACTGCATGGTTGCAAGCCACCGCTCGACTCCTGCACTGCTGTGGCCACTTCAAAAACTTCACAGTTGTGCTTTGCTTTGTAATATTTTAAGAAACTATCCCACGTTTTTCACCAATTTGTGCATTTTTTCTCGACACAAAATTTAATTTTATAAATAATTCAGTTTATTTTCTACACTTCATATAAAAATACTAATGTTTTTAGAAGTATACAGTGACATTTGCCTTCACAACCAGTTGTTAAACATTGTTAATTATCTCTGAAATCAGGGATTTTGCCCAGCGTTTCTTTTAATGTGGGGTGCAGCCCCCTGGGTTGAGTGGTAACCCTAAAAGGGGAGGGGAGCTAGCATATCGAAAATAAAAGATTTTTCAAAAATAACTGGAATGAAGTGAAACAAAATACTTTCTGACATATTAAAGAAATACATATTTACACTGATATAATTTATATGTATATCATCTGGCGATATTACGTCATCAAAAATAAAAGAATCAATCTTTCACCCTATAACCAAAAAAAACAAACATTTTGTTTGAATTGCTGTAATTAAGGTAAAATTCAACTCTTTCTGAGAAGAAAAAACATAACCCAGAAACAGAATGAAAAAAATTATAGGGAGATAAATTCATAACTATTTTTATTGAAATACTGTACATTAACTGCAAGAAGTAAAGGAAGGCTTAATCACTTTTCACCCCTGATCCAGCAAGGGAAGAGCCTGCTGAAATAATGCATATTACTCATGATAGTGAAAGTTAATTTAAGAACAGCGATCAACATGAAACAAAAGTAAAATTTTCAAATGCTTCCTAAAGAGTATCAACTGAAATATGGAGCCATAAGTGTACCTCAAGACACACTGCGCCCTGTCAAAAAGACACTAGTAAGGAAAATAGTTCAACATGCTATTTGTTAAACAGTAAAACTACAATAAATTGAATAAAATATGACAGTTTTGCACTCAAATAACATTCCTGTAATATTTGTGAAAAGTGTCTGTGATTTGTATCCTTTATAAAGTCATGCGCATTTGAAATTCGTTGATTCTATTTGGTTGATATTTTTTCTCAAATTATCAAAGAAAAATTGATAATTCCTTAAAAGTAGGTAAGTATACTTTCCCTTAATTAAATTATTCACAATTGTTAACGTATTTAGTAAAAATAATTATAAGAAAAGGATTGGGGTGGCTCAGTCATCTCTCACGACCATTAACTTAAGTATCGAGTGCGCGCCTGCTCCCAGTCCCCGACATTTTGAAGCCTTTTCTCGTTTTAAGTATAAAAATAACACAATTATTCTTCATCGGAATTTTATATTACTTTTCATTTTTTGACATATTCATTCTAAATGCTAATTTTGTGAGGCTTAACATTACATTTTATTTAAAATTATTTACAATATGACCATTCATTTCAAAAACCATTTTACATTTTTGTATTAAGTGTCGTGCACTTGGTTTACTCTCCTTACAGTTCAGCTATTATATCACTATTATAACATGAATAATGTTTTATTTTTTAAAATAAACTCGTGCAAAGAGCGAGTACTTCAGCCGGTATACGTTTAATGTATCAAAACTCTACAAGGTATTATTAACTAATTTCTAATACTAAACCAAGAACAAGTTTAATAATTATTAGTGACTTCCATGGGCTCTTCTTGAAGAGCCAAATTTTTGAACGGAAAGCTTAATATTAGAAATTGACACTTCGAGTAATTTTCTACATTTAGCTGAGATCTATACTTTATCTTCAAAGCAGCCACCGTAGAATATCCGGTTTCACAAAGGTAGAATGTTGAAAATGGCGTAATATATTATACGAAATGCTTTTGTTTTCACTGTAGAAAATTCATTTTCCAAATGTGCCCAAAATTCAAAGAGCGATTTATTACAAAAGTGACTTTTTAATTTCGCCACTGTAAAATATATGAAGAGTTCTTCTTTGGCAGTTGAGAGCCCTTCTGAAATATTTTGAAATTTATCCCTAACCCACTCGTAACTTGCTATCAAGCTGTCCTAATCAAGAAAATACTTTTTGAAATTCTTTGCCAGCATGGTTAAATGATTTTCAATGGTTTTATAAACAACTTACACGTGTTTTTCGGATTTGTAAGTTTTCACGCGTAACGTACTGGGGCTTTTTGTTCCCCATTTACTTCAGTACTGGTAAATCCAAATTTTGTTTTAATCTACTGCCGTAAATACCTAATACTGTAAATTACAACTAACGCGCGCGTGCAAATTATAAAATGCACATTCAAGATCGTTTCGGTAGCTGTAGAAGAATCGACTCGACCAAAACTGACTGGAATTGTACGAGGTACAGAGTGTTTACATGTTTTGTGCTGACGTCCAATAGGTTGTCCAGACTCACGCAAGCGTTCACGAGAATGCCAGATGTGATGGATATGATAGAGAGCAACATACTAGACCAGGATACTCAGACGTTTTTTCTCTGGTGGGCCACAGACATATGTTAGCTATTTCATGCGGGCCGTATACATATGATAGCTATTTCACGTGGGCCGCAACATTAGGATTAAGGGGGAGGGATAAATGCTTTAAGATCAAGATAACATAGAAAATTTAAAATGGGGAAATTGATCAAATTATTAGAAGTCCTATTTTGTTTTGTTTTTAATTATTATTTTTTTAAATATTTTTTTTGTCACTGGATTTTTCTAAATTGGTAGCACACATTTAAGACTATTCATTCACAATTTCTGCATCATTTAATGGTTTCATATGATAACCAATGATATAACAAATTTCATAGGATGCCTTCGTTACCACTGACAAATATTTTTTTGCTTTTGTAAAGATTTTTCAAGAAAGCCTATTTATCATCTCTTGAAGGAGATCTACGAGGAAAAGTGTTATTGAAAGGTACCTGCATATTGGTATTTTTTATATACACTTTCGTTATAAATCAAACAATTACTGAACCATGCTTGTTTTTTACTACAAAACAGTCAACTTCCCAATCCTCTTGAAACAATCTATTTTCTTCGAATATTTTTCACTTACATGATATTAAAGATATTTAAAAACGAGTTCCACTTAGAAAATAGTCGCTACTACACTGTTGTCTATTATAACTACTCAGGGGGGGGATACCAATTCGCACCCATACGACATCAGCAACAAAAAGCAAAATTGATACATTTGATTTTTAGCAAAGAATTCCCACCAAGTTTTCATAAATAAATGAATTTCTCAGAGCAATGGGTTATGACCGGGCCACTTAAAAAGGCCCGGTGAGCCGCAAGTTGAGTATCGCTGGCCAAGACTATTTTTCTAATGACAATTGTACTATAAAAAATTCATGATGGAGGAAATAAATCTTTAATTAAATATCATTTTTCAATCTGTTCCAACTTAAAAATTAGAGAAAGTTAAACATAATAATTATCCTATTACTTTAAAGTAATTTACTTAAAACATATATTACTTTAAAGTAATTTACTTAAAACATATATTACTTTAAAGTAATTTACTTAAAATATATAATACTTTAAAGTAATTTACTTAAAATATATATTACTTTAAAGTAATTTACTTAAAACATATATTACTTTAAAGTAATTTACTTAAAACATATATTACTTTAAAGTAATTTACTTAAAACATATATTACTTTAAAGTAACATACATAACTTAATACGCATCTTGTTAGTTTGTACGGTTTATAATTAAGATCGTATTGTAGCTTTAGCGCCCAAAGGCATTATTATTGCAATCCCTACATTATTCTTGTATAGGGGGGGTGGGTCGCAATAAAAATTCTGATTGAAAAATAGTTCACATGTACTGAAAGTTTGAGAAAAACTGATTTAGCCTGCTAATTTCGAAATCATTAAGTTTTTTTACATCCAAAGTGTCTGCTAAAAGCATAAAGGTTAAGAAAAAGCAGTAAACAATGGAATAAATTAAGATGACAACAAATGAATGTTTTTTTCCCTCTGTCAATTAATTAAAACCTTTTAAGACGATGAAAATTAAATTACTTATAATATAAAATTTAATTTCCATCAATTGAATTAAGACCAAAAGAGAATGAAACACAAATGAAAGAAGTAAGAATTACAGCTTAAAATATCTTTTAATAGAAAAAAGTTGTATTATATTATTAATTATGTGGCAAAAAATGAATGTGAAATATGATTAAATGTATCATATATTAAATCAAGTTTCAAATTATGCGATAATTTGTGAAAGAAATTTAAACTAAAATCCGTAGTTTCTTTTAGTAAAAAGAAAATCAGTCATTTGTATATTAAAAAAGTTCAAATTGAATTACCAATCCTTTTATGTGAAGTGCATTAAAAAAAAGTAATTTTTTAAGGCTTCTAAATTTATCCAAAAAAGTCATTTCTGCGAAAAAATCTCTGCTCTAAACCCAAATAGATGCACTGTTCAGTATGAATCATTCAAAGGGAGAAAACTTTCAGAACTACAATGCTGGCCACCGTAAATGCAACACCAAGAAAGAAAAGAGATAGCACAACAAAATTTACTTTGTAGATAACATGTTGACCAAGTATCTAATGATAAAATTTGTAGACTTCTGTGAAGTGTGGTTCCTGCCAGAATCTGTAGCCAGAATAGCCGCCATTGTTGGAGATCATCGCTGCCACACGCCTCGGAATTGATTCAAAGAGACTTTGGATGTGTTCTTGGGGTACAGCAGACCAAGCAGCTTCCACACGTTGCCAAAGTTGATCTGGTGCCGCAGCTGGGGGTGTAATCTGGGTCAATCGTTGAGCAAACAAGGACCACATGTTTTCAACCGGCGAAAAATACGACCGGCAATGCGTACTAGAGGAGTGCGAGAGTGATATCCAATACCGCCCCATACCATAATACCCGACGCAGGACCAGTGTAGTGGTGCATAACGCAGCTGTTCAGCATCCTCTCACCACGGTGTCTCCAGATTCGAATCCGACAATCGTGGTGTTGCAGACAAATGCGTGACTCGTCAGTAAAGACAACCTCATTCCATTCTGCCACCCACATCCTCCTTTCATCGTACTATTGCCGGCGGAGACGTCTGTGGTTCTGCGTCAAGAGTAGACCAAGCAATGGACGTCTTGCGGACAGACCACTCTGCTGCAAACGGCGTCGAATGATACGCGCAGACACTGAATGATGCGTTACAGACTCAATGTGCTGTGCTATGATGTGACTGAGCGATCCGTCACTGCCATGCGCACAATTTGCCTGTCCTCACTTAAAGTGGTACACTGAGGTGGAAGCGATCGACCACGTCGGTCCGTCGTACCCTCCTGCATCCAACGGTCGCATATCCGCATTACAGTTGTTTGGTTTCGTCCAACACGACTACCGATTTCCGTAAAAGATAATCCGCAATCTTGGTAGGCCACTATCCTTCCTCTTCGAATTTGGATACTTGATCAAAAGTTGAGCACTGTTTTCTACAAGACATAACTGATCGTTTTTTGAAAAAAACCACAAGAAAAACCCAATTGCCGAACTTGAAATCGTCGAAATCTCCAAGCCTTAAATAGGGATTTGAGGTGGCGCCACAGGCTTGCGTGATGTGTGTCTGCGCTGAAATTCTAATCATTTGCATATATCACCTCCGCTAATGCATGTTGTAAATTTCATGTTATTTGCGTGCTTCCTTCAGGGTGTTGCATTTACGTTGGCCAGCAGTGTGATTGCTGGAGTACTGTTCATTAGGGTTTAGTTTTAATACTTTTTAAAATTATTTCAGGTAGTTATCATATATTATATCCCTTTATATCATAAAAAAACTGCTACAAAAGAATTACCATATTTTGTAAAATGGAGAAAAAAACCCAATAATATTCATAATAATAGTATAATAAGTAAAATTATAATTTTTGTGAGAATGCGTGTTTTTCCTCATTATTTACCGTTTTTTTTCTGCATAGTATTCTGTACATACTTCATTTGCATTGAATACAGTGATATTCAATTATTTATGTACATTTTTCGCACATTATTTTCATGTAAGAAACATACATTTTATTATTTGTGTTTTCATTATGGTCTTTAATTTCACACTTTTTTTTTAACTTTAGTGAATCTGTAATTTCTTTTAAATTTAGTATCTAACTGATTTTCAAATTTCTTTCTCTTACGTAACTTGAACGTAATAGCAGCTAAGCAAATACCATGTAACGAAACACTTAGGCACACTGATTTTGATATAACCAACTCAATTCCGCTGCGAACCCAATAACGCCGCATTCAAGGTCAAATAAATTTGCAATATTATTTCCGGATGTTTGTTTTACAAATGGTATTTTCTTTGTGAGCTATATTTTGCTGAACGACAACTATTTATATTGAAACGACACCAGCAAACGTTCTAAGTATATTTAGCTGCAAAATCTCCTTAAACTAACTTAGATCTAGAAAATATTATCTGTGTAATCAACATGAAAAATGATTAAAAGTCACAAAATGTTTTCAAAATACCTACAAAAATGCGGAAAGAACAACCTAAACATTGTATTTTGTTCAAATGACGCCGACGGACGTTCGAGGGTTAACACGCATTAATAACTTTACAGGGAAGGTCATCATGACTCTAACCCACTTCTCAATGACACAGACCACGAGAACACAATCGTGACCACCAGGCTAACACATTATTCATCCTGAAAAAAACATACATTGAAAAATTTTGAACAATTTGAATTGATTCCAAATATTTCATTCTGAAATTTGAATTTTTCTTAATCTAGCAAAACTTGGCTCAAGATATTATGCAGTATATTATCAAAATTTTTTTTTTAAAAAAACAACACGCCAAAAACGAGTGGTCCGATAGAGACAAAAGAGGAGAGGTCCGGTTGTTCAAAGAAACAGCACCCCAGACCATAACTTCTGGTTGAGGGCCTGTGTGCCGTGCACTAGGGAAACAAGATTGCCACGAGGCCTTAGTCATCTGCAGACACGTCTTCCATGATCATCAGGACACAGTTGGAAGAGGGATTCATCACTAAACACTATACGCCCCTGTCAGCATGATTTCAACTTGATCGTGCCAAGCGTTATAGAGGGTATTTTATAAAATTTTAAAAATAAAACACTTTATTCAAATTTTAAAAATACACTCTTTTGGAAAAAAAAAACGAAGCACTAAATAACATTATCTGATTGAGATGAAATCTCGTAGGTAAAAGCATCATGAACGAACATGCAAATGGTAGAATTTTCAGGGTCAATGATCATAATTTTTTTAGCAGAAAAATGGATGCAACAAACACAACTCGCAAAGTATAACACGTAATAGAGGCGGATAGGTAATTTTTTTTTTCATTTTTGCCGGTGTGATTCCCATGACAAATAAAGAATATTCCATCACGACGTTTTCGATGACCTTATACGCAACGAAATGAATTCGAACGTGGTCTCAATGTTCAAATGGGTGAAGCTGGGTTGTCACACCGAGCAATAGCTCGTCATCTGCAAAGTATAGACACAGCTGAGCAAATGTACTGGCAGAAATGGTTATTTTAAGGAGCTTATCAATGAAATGAAGTTTCTGGAAGTCCACGATGCACAAATACGAAAAAAGATCGAATGATTGTTCGAAAGGCCCGAACTGCACCAACGGTATCAATGCCTATTATTCAACGTGCGCGTGCTACAGTCTATTTCATCCCCCTCCCCCCGTAATACCTTTCACCATTTTATAGCGCTTCGCTGAAGCAAAGGTACGCTAACAGTGGCCTTTAAAAGGTCTGCCTTTGACCTCCTAACATTGGTAGAATTGTCTGAAGTGGAGTCGCAACCGATGATCATGGTTGCCATCAGACTGGCGTTGCGTAGTGTTCAGCGAAGAATTCCGCTTTACTTATGAAGCAGATGACCATCATCTTCGAATATGGTGAGGCTGGGGTCTACATCCATAACCCCATGGTGTAAGGGGTGCTATCTCATACGAGAACAAATCTTTTCTATTCATCCTCCATACAATCTTTACCAGTTCAAGTATATGTTGATAGCATCATGAGGCCGATTCTTTTACCGTTTACGGCGCGTTATCCGGGTACCATTTTCAAACAAGATAAAGTCAAACCCCATACCACTCAAATATCTCTGATCTGTCTTTGTGTCTTTAATACTATTCCAAGGTCAGAAACGTCACCAGACCTTTCACCATTCGCATAAGTCTGGAAGATGGTTCAGCGACAGATTTGGGCAAACCAAAATATCTCAGATGTAGAGCAACAACTGGTGGATACCTGGCAGAATGTATCGCAGAATGACAGAAAGAACATCTATCACTCTTCACCGAGGTGAATACAATCATGTATCACCACCAACTTCTGGTTTGAACATTCAAGCTGTAACAGTGAGCTGTGGATGGGTCGTACAGAATTGATTTTTTATTGCTTTATTACCTGTGTATGAGTTGTGCACACACACACACATATTTAATTCCATTTAAAACAAACACTTCATTATTTTATTTTGTTTGGAAAAGAGAGTATATTCTAGTTTTATATGTTTATCGCTCAATATAAGAATGTATCACTCTGTTAAGTTTCAAGAGATACTATACTACAATTCAAAGTATACTCAGTCAATTTTTATTTATTAAAAATATATTTTAAATAACATTAAAAAAAAAGAAACCTTCACAATTTTAAAGAGAACCATGTAAAAATTTAATTTATATGCTGCACTTTTCTCTAGACTAAAATAATTACCTTTAAAGTAAATCTAGTACCATGTTTTTTACATGCAACGTATTAATAATTTATACATTCGTTACAAATTGTTCAAAGTTGTAGACTATAAATTTTAAAATGAATGTATATACATAAAAAAATGTATTTTAAATTCTAATGCGCATTTGATAGTATGAAATAAAATTATTCGGTCTTTCGTTCTAAACTTGACTAATATATTCTCATTTTTTGCAAATTATTTCCGAAAAGAGGGAAACTAATAGTTAAAATTCTATATTCATATATAATTTATGATATATAAATGTGTACTCTGAAAAGTTTCACATTTGAAAAAATGGTTTCAGTAATTACAAAATTACAGTCTATTTATCCCTTTTATAAGCTCATGTTGTGCTTCATAAGATTTGTGTTTCCATACGAAGCTAAAGAAAACGGAGATTTCTTTGGATTTGAAAGAATTTTTTCTTCTTTGCCAGAGCAGGCAAATCAGGCAATATCATACAGGCAATATATACAGGCGATTATCAAAATAAGTGAAACACCTGTGAATAAAAGTGACAGTTTTGAATGCTCTTCGGGAGCACTAGAATATAAAAACAGCTATCAGGTATTTTTTTAAAAAATAGAAATGTATATATTCTAGTAAGATGAGTTAGTTCTATTGAAGAATTGTAAACAAGATTTACAATAGCTTACGCTTTTAAAAAATCATTTTAAAAGCGTGAGCTATTGGGTCCCTCAGATATTCAAAGAGGAGGAGCCAGTCTAGTTAGAGCAAATGTGATAGAAACAACCCTACCTTTTGGCATTTCTAGAAATAGTGTCTAAACTAGTGAGAAAAATGCACACAGCGTGGCCAGACAAGCTCCGCGAAGCAAAATAGTCGACGGAAAAAGAAGCCCAATTAAAAAGACTAACAAAGAGGCCGGATTTCAATGTTTAAAAAGCGAACAACTGCAGAAAAGGGACTTAGAGCTCAAATAAACATCTATATTCACCAGTTTGAATGATTGCAGTTAGAAAATACCTTCATAAGCCGAGCATTTACCGCAGAGCAAAAATTTCCAAACCACTTGTCACAGATGATAATGACAAACATCATCTTCAGTTTTGTCACACTTATAACATCTAGTCGGTTTGTAAAAGGAAGAAAGTAATAACGTCTTTCACACTTTTCCCTACAACAGGAAAATTTCACGTTTGGAAGTCATCTTCTCAAGCATATGATCGTGATTGTCTCCTTCCAACTGCCAAGCATTGAAATGGACCTGTCATGATCTAGGAAACCATGTCGTGGGATTTTGCAGGACAAATTGTACCTAGGGATTGCAATTTTGGACCAAAAGTTCAATACCAGTATTCAGTATTTTTTAATCTTAATGCCTGGATGCTGTAGTCGAAACTTTAGAAAAAGAAAGAAAATACAAATCTCTCCTTGTTTTATTTGCCAGTATTATTAGTGTATTATTAGTAAGCATAAGTATCCAAAAAATAATTTTCAACTTATAAATTATAACAGTGTCGTAGCCTTTCGCTACCCCTATGATTATTAACTCCCCTTCGCATATTATCTAAATCTGAATATGTTGGATCCATAATTAATTACAACTAAATTAATAAATCAATCTTATTTATTTATCTTTCTTAATTGAGAAATACACAAATATTATTCAAACTATAAGAACAACAAATTACAGTGGAGTGCGAGAAGAATCTGATTATGAACGACGGAATCCTAACTGAGTCCACGGAGAATAACGCATACAATCAAACTACGCATTTATATCTAATTTATGAAAATAACTGACCTGATACCTTTTTCTTAAGGCAGGTTTCTCTAATTCTGGATTGCTTTATGGAGCGGCTTCAATCTTAGTTATTCTTCAGTTCCGTCCCGAACTGGCTTTATGAACACTTTTCAATCGTCTTCTCCCGACGAATATATTTCCACTAGATAAACTAATCTCTCAGAATCACCTTCTTAATCAACCTCGTAATCATCCTCTTTCTCTTCATTTCATTTCTCCCTTTTATATCTTTTTCGAACTCGCTAAACCCGAAACTATCTTGTTTGCATAAGTCACACTTTTGGCTCTCGGAAGATTGGTTGATATAAATAAAATATTTAAAGATTTGAGAGAAGATTAGTGAAACGCGTAAGCACCCATCATAACAATATATAAAGAATCACAAAAAAAGAAAAGGAACATTTTATTTATTTAAATCACAAAAAGTGTAAATATCACTATTTGATCTGTGGTATATTACAAATTATTGAAATATGATTTAAAAAAACATAATGCATCTGTTATATGCCGCGGTACCGAGTGGTATATGCCTATACCACTCGGCTACCGCGGCCTACATCAAACAAGGTGAATGATGGCACAAAGACGCCAATCGGACATGTTTACGAAAGGAAGAATCATTGGAATGCTGGAATCCTCACGATCACAAACCGAAGTGTCTAGAATTCTGAATGTGGACCAGTCTGTGATCTCAAGACTGTGGCAGGGGTTTCAAAGAACGGGAGATGTTACCCGACAACCAGTATTAGGTCGACCAAGAGTCACAACCTTTCACTAAGACGGATATCTGGTAATAAGTGTGCTACGTCAGAGGGGCAGTACTGCCAGAGAACTGGGTTCGGCGGTCACAGTCGACAAAGGAATACGAATTTCGAGACCAACTGTTTACAGGAGACTCAATCATGCTGGCCTGTATGCCAGAAGACCAGCAGTTTGCATTCCCCTCACGTCTGCGCATAAACGCGCTCGTTTGAACTGGAAATTGAAATATGAACATTGGAATGTGGGAGAGTGGGCCAATGTGATGTTCAGTGACGAGTCCCGGTTTAGTCTGAGTAGTGATTCTCGGCGGGTAACGATATGGAGAGAACGTGGGTCATGTTTTGAACCAAGAAACATAACGGAAATACATCATTTCCCGTCAAGGGGAGTAATGTTATTGGCAGGCATCATGATGGACGGCCACACAGACCTCCATTTCTTTGACACGGGGTCTGTGACTGCTCAAAGATACAGAGACGAAGTTCTTGAGCCTTATGTTCGCTTGTTTCGAGGTGCTGTCGGTCCTTACTTCATATTCATGGATGACAATGCGCCATGTTACCGAGCGGTGCTGATTGATGACTTCCTTGAAACGGAAAACATCCAGCGCATGTCATAGCCTGCAAACTAACCTGATTTAAATCCTTTCGATCATGTATGGGATAGGCTCGGGTTACAAATTGCAGCCCTTCCGCACCCACCAAGCTCCTTTACTTAACTGAAGAGAGCTCTCCAAGAAGCTTGGAACCGTTTGAGCCCACAACTCATTCATCAACTCATAGCAAGTATGGTAAATCCCTGGCCTGGCTGTCAGAGGTGATCACACGCCTTATTAAACTGCAGCATCAATATTTTATTTAATGTTTTCTTTCATTTTTTCTTTAAAGTGTGAATCTTTGCTATGCTCAGTTTTCTTTCAAACTGCTATTTTGGGTAATAAAATTAATTATTATTTTGATTTACTTCCTGATTTTATAACCATTTTACATTCGAATATCACGTTTTTCGCCACTCTGATTTATAGTTCCTTCTTTATTCACATAATTATCAATTATGCTTAACTTTTGGACACCAGTGTATATATAATAAATTAGAAAAATATTTTGAACCCTAGAGTGTAATATGCAAATTTAATGTAAATAATAAACTCAACATTTAAAAAGATATCGAAATCTTACGCACTTTCTTCAGAACTAAAGCCTAGTTATTACAAATACGAATATCCGACTACGAATTTTGCGCGTGTGCAGTATCTATCTGAGCCGTAATAGAATAACTTAGGCCTTCTTCTTAGATGATTCACATATCATCACTTCTCTTGATTGTACGAGGCAACTTTATATTCACAGTCTAATTAGTTTCGCTCGTTAGGGAGATAGAAAATTGTATGCGTATTTGTTTTTATGTGTTTGCAATTTTTAAACATATAGTGGAGATATTTTGTTTAAAAAAAATCTAATTAATATCTAAAAAACGTTGAATACCCTTATTACAAAATTGTGCAAATGGCTCAAAATACCGGTTTTCTGTATTCTGGTATACCGGTATTGCAACCCCTATTGTAAACCTGAAAGAAAGCATCACTGAAAAGAAGTATAGATCAACTTTAGCTAACCAGGTCAATCCTATGATGCAAGATTTGTTTCCTACAAGAAATGGAATTTTCCAGAATTAAAATGTACCTATTCATGCAGTGGGACTTGTCCAGTCATGGTTTGATAAACACATGGGTAGAAGTTCCTTCGTCCGCACATTCACCAGATATGTATATAATTGAACAGCTATGGTGTAGTTTAGAGTTGTTTAATATGAAATCTCTCGATGTCCCCACCGGGATCTCTCTCAGAAATTTCACAATATCTACATGAAGAATGATACAATATTCCTCTAAACACTATTCAGCACATTTATTAGTCGATTTCTAGGTGAATCCAAGCTGTAAGTGTTCGTACACCGTACTAATCAAGGATTCATTATAAATCTAAGGTGTTTCCATTATTTTGATGAACATTTGTGTATTTGATCTTTTTTGTATAAATTTCTAACTGGCTCTCTCTTGAAGAGAAATCTTTATCATTATCCCCCCCCCCTATTTTTTAAAGTTGTAATATATACTAAGGTTACAAATCTTATACAATATATAGTTTTTAATTTCAGAGGAAAATATGTAAAATATATATAGATAAAATTTTTATCGTTCTCACAAATCAGGATAAGTTACTAATTTTCTTTTTGACAGTTTTGTTTTGTTGATTTTCATTTGTCAAAAATTCGTCATAATATAATATTTCTTTACTGACGTGTATTTTCCATGAAGAAAATGATTCAATTTTGATAGGAATAAATTGCTGAAGATAAAATGAATCATTTCGTATAATTTCTACAGTTTATGTAGATTTATTTACTGCCTTATATATATTTCAAAGATTTTAATGGAATATGATTAGTAATTATAATAGATGACTGTTAATTATTAGATCAAAAGATGATATGCTAAATGCAGACTACAAACATGTGTATTGCACAATATGTAGAATGTTTATATAATAAATTTTAGCATGTCGGAAATCGTATTTTTCATGAATTAACAAATTATATATATTTATCTAAATTGAATAATTATAACATAAATATTGAGATATGTTATACTGCATCAATAAAATTATATATGCATGCACATCCAATCAGTAATATTAAATTAAGTAACATCCAGACATTAAAGTGTGTAAACACTTCACATATATATATATATATATATATATATATATATATATAAACCCCTAGCAAAATTTATTAATTTAAAGAGTATAGGTTATATCCATTCATGATTTACAAATATATTTTAATTAATTATTGCCAACAGGCATTTCTTAAAGAGTCTCTTTGAATTTAATAAAATAATGCACCTGTTTGGAGTTTATTGCATATTAACGAGTCATATATAATTGTAACAAAAAAAACAACGGAAAAAAACAACCTCAGATAAATTTTGGGTATAATATATTTTTTTATGAATAGGGTCGTTAAATACACTCATGTCCATAAATTAAGAGCAATGAAGTTCAGGCAAAGAAAGAGACAAAAGCAAAACAAATTTGACTTATTTCTAAAGTCTATTTATTAAACAAAAGGTAAAGAGCAAAAAAGATGCTATATGTTTGACATAATTAATAAAAATTTCGATTTTTACTCCCTGGAGCAAATTTCAAAAGCGAACCTATTTACAAAAAAACAGTATAACATGGTTAGTATGATGGTTAATACGGAGTACGTCTCCCGGACGATGAAATACAAGCCTTACAACGCCTACGCATGCTGAATATCAAATTATCAATCTGATCTTGGATAATATTAAACCACTCATCAAGCAATGCCATCCGAAGTTCCGGTAGACAGGTGAGAGGGGTTTGACGGACTGCAATTCGTCGGCCAAGCATATCCCACACATGCTCTATTGGATTCAAGTCCGGTTAGTATGCCGGCGAATCCATACGCGTGATATCCTCCGATTGAAAGTATTCGTCTACAATGTTTGCACGGTGAGGAAGGGCGTTGTCATCCATAAACAGAAATTCAGCTCCCATGGCGCCCCGAAACAAACGTACATGTTTTTCCAGAATGACATCCCGATAGATGTGGCCTGTCATCGTTACACTCTCAACACGCAGGTCAGCTCTGGAACCAAGAATAATTCCTCCCCAAACGAGCCATCCTGCACCACCATAACGGTGTCGTTCAACGGTGTTCTCTTGGTGGTAACGGGTACCTGGCGCTCTCCATATGAAGGTCCGGCGGGAATCAGACTGCAAACTAAACGTGGACTCGTCGGAAAACATCACACAAGACCACTGATGCGGTGTCCACAATGCATGCTCTCTATTTCAGGTTAATCGCAGGCGACAGTGAGTTGCGGTAAGGGCAACACATCTGACAGGCCTACGAGCATATAGACCAATGTGCCCTAAGCGTCTGTACACGGTCTGCCTTTAAACTGTCGTACCGGTAGCTGAAGAGAGCTGACGAAATAGGTCTGATGCTGTGCTCCGTCTGTTTCTTTTGGCAGTAACTGCCAAATACCGGTCCTCATTCGGCGTTGTAACTCGGAAGCGACCTGTGCTGTAACATCTACTTACATTACCATCATCTTGGAATCGCTGCCAAATTCTGGAGATGACACTCTGGGCATTTCCAAGTTCATCGGATATTTCCAGCTGATTACGTCCACATTCTAGTCATCCGATAATTCTACCACGTAAAAAATCATCCAAATGCTTCCTTTGTGCCATAACTATGCGATTATTACACTGAACGCCTTTTAAAGCGCTTGTGAACAATTTTACTTCTTTGCCACCATTCCTTATATACCCTTCTCTTACACGCTCGTCATTGTGACGTACTATCCGCGCCATCTGGTGGTTTCCTGTAATTTGCATATTCTTCTTCAAGATGTGTGTGATAATTCTACAGGTGAAATTTTTATTTTAGAGTTCAATTTCTGTGTGATTCTGAATTATCCTTAATTTATGGACATGAGTGTATTAAACCCATAATGAAAAGAGGGTTGAAAAACAAATTAGCCTTTAATTAAGCCAAACAAGGCCTTTAGATTAAGCGATTTTCCTTATATTTTATGGTGTGATAATAATTTCGTACACTTAAACAGCTTTTCTTTGGCTAACCAGATACACTAAAATGCGCACTAAAACGATTGTAACAATAAAGTCATATGTCTTGCGTTCTTGATTTTAATCCTTATTTAAAATCTGTTTTTTTTAAACCGACCAACGGTTATTTTTAAGATAGAGTGAAAGAAAACCTCTTTAATTATTTGTATCTTTCGTTTTTTGAAACATTAATGATGATTTTGTCTTTGATATCTATTGTGTACTTTATTTTGAATTGCTTAGATTTTTATTTTGTAGAGTACCTTCTTTGAATTGTTCTCAACTATGTAACCGAGAATTTTATTTTACGATATTCTTTAAAGGTTTAAGTTACGCAAGGTAAAACACTTTTGCTACAATGGGCATCGCCCAAAGGTTTGATTTTAAATACTATGGAATGTTTAGTTCGATAGAATGGTATCCATTAGAAATAAAAGAATGATTCAACTGATGAATTATTTCGGAATACCGCCAGATAGGAATGTATGTTTATCCTGTTAAAATATTTGCGAGAAAGAATAGGTGGTTTGAAGTAAGTAAATTATATTATAATGAATCTAGCCTGTTTCTTACATGTGACAAATTAACTGTCTGTTGTTTTTGATATCCCATTTATGGACATCCCCTTTTTAAAATTGGTGTGTTTCTTTGATATTTGCGCACGGTAAATTTTGTAATTAGGCCAGGTTCTGCTGACCAAATAGAAATCCTACACTGGGAAAGAATTTAAAATTGTCTTCTTCACAACTATTGGAGAAATTTCCTACAACACATTGGTTTCATCTGTACACCAATGACTGTGATAGTGTTGATGTTAATAATGCTCTTCTGGGGGCTTACTTTGGTACTTCACATTTGTTTTAATACGGATGTTGGTGAAAATTGAGCAAAATATAATGCTGAAGTTGTGAATGCTCACCAACGTTTGCGATCTATATTGATACTCACACTACTATTAAAGCAATTTTTTCTCTCCTACTTTCAAACGATGGACAGTATTTAGATGACAATGTTTGATTTATTCTTTTATGGATAATGGTCCTAATGTCACCGTACACTGGATTCTAAGTCATTCAGGATATAAAGGTAATTAGTTTGCTTACACACTGACCAAGGCTGGCTATTATTTTTTCCAATTTGTGATCCGCGTGTTTGTTATCAAAGTGTAAAAGAATCCTCACGGCGAGATTTAAGGTTCATCTTCGAGAGAAGAATGGGGACGCTGAGAGGGGGGGGGGAATAAGTGTTCTGATCAACAGAGTTATTCCTTGTGACTGCCTAGACCGTCGGTGTCACTAACTTTAAAATAAAAACTGGGCTTGACTACCTCACAAATTTGGTTTAGTAGATTCCCCAAGTCACCATTTATACACTTCTACAGACATGTATGGATTCCAGTTGGTCTCTTGATTCTAACTCGGCTGCGAGTTAGCAGCTATTACTGTTGGAAGTTGTTGTAGATTTCACTGTGTTATTGAACTGTATTGGGTTGCCCATCATAGACTGATGACGGGCAGGTCAAAGATCAGCGTAAGATTAAAAGTTAAAAAGATTTTAATGGAGGGAGACAAGTGAGTTGGATAGAATAAATACGGTTTTGTTTAATTGAAAACGAGTGATCTTAAAAAAAAATTTTGTCTAGAAAAATTAAAATTTTTGACAAAAAAATCTTTATTTAATGAACAAATGTATAAATTATTAATTCATAGCGTTAGTTTTTTTTTCTTTAGAAGAAGAATATAGTTATCAATATACAAAATAACAAGCTAAATCAAATAAAGCTACAAATTGCTAATTCCTAATTGGTGCTTCTTTTTAAATGTAATATTTAAAGCTAATACTAACTTACATTTACAAAATTCACTAAATTCTGGGTAATTAACACAGTTAAACCTAAATTTCACTTCTGTGAAAAGGAATTTAACTTCTTGAAAGCCAATAGAAAAGAAAAGCAATTTTTAAAAAAAAAATTCTAAAAAATGATTGCGATTAACACCTTTTCTTAGTACAACTTCATATAATTCTCTACAATGTATGACTTCCAATATTTACAAACTCAATATGAATAAAACATCATTTATTCTTCAAGCACTTTTTAACAGTTACAATTACAGACTTCGTGGAATAAGAAACAACAAAGGATATTATCCCCACTTTTTAACAGGAAGAGGAAATAAATCAGAGAATTTCAAAAGAAGATCTGTAAAGTTATTCTTTTACACAAATTCTATTTCAAAAATTAGTCATAGAAAAAGCTAGATAAAATATCAAACAATGAAATTTAAAGAATAAGTTATACACTTAGATACCAAACGGTTTTCAAAAAAATAATAAAATGAATCTACAAAGATATTCTAGCACACACACACACGGTACTTTATAGCAACCAAAAACTACTTTGAATTAATATAGCAACATGTTATTTTCTGTTTAAAACTACATTTCAATACAGAAATAAATAAATTTATTTTTTCCCCATGTTGGAGAGGGGAGCGGTGATAAAATTTTCTGGCAAGAGTTAAGGTAAATTTTTGTTCTTCATGTAATATTGTCACGTAGAATGAATAAGGTGATGTTATCCAATACACGATTTATTTTGTCGTAGTGTTTTACACGGCAGCACCACAACTGAAGACCTATCCAGCTGCAGTACTTTTATAATCCTGGTGGAGAGTTCTAGAATAACCACAGGGAAAGATTAACACAAATTCACTTTACATAATTTGCAAATGTCCATAATAATAACTAACGAAAGTCATGATTAAATTTAACAAACAAATACCTGGGAGGCTCGAACCCGAGCCACTTGCATGGTAGAGCAGTGCTCTAACCGTTCGGCCACACAGAGCGTATCAGTTTGTGACAATATTACATAAAGAAGGGCACATTAATATTTTCATAACTTTTAGACTGAGAAGTATTCAGTTAGCAATCAACTGCGTCGAAAATGGACTGTTAAACGTTAGATCTGTCGAATCTCAAAGTTTTCCCATTTTCGAAATGTGCTAGTTTAGAAAGGTGGTATCATCTGAGTTGTCGTCCCTGTCACTTTGTTATTACTTGTAGCTCGTGGGTGTGGCAGGATTGGAGGAGGAAGCGGACATGATCTTAGAATAACTAATTTTTTTCAACTTTTAAGCCCTTACGAAATATACTATTTTACTAAACTTTGGGAGAAATAAGGAATCTTAACCATAATTTAGATAAATAAAATACGAAAGGTACTTATTTTGTTTAAATTTCTTTGTATGATCCTGCTCGCCGCCTTATAGCTCGTTCAGTTGCATTGTTGATGCCTTCCACTTTTCTGGGGGATTCTTATTCTACTATTAAACTTAAGATATATGTGACCAACAGTTACCGCCCACTAACTATTAGAAACCAGCTTACGATCGACGATTAACCATTATTCCCCATACTCCATGACTAGCACTTAAATAGAAGTTGCATTTGCATAATCAAGTCATCTCTACATAAAAGCGGTTTTTAAACTAATATTACAGTCAAAGAATATTTTACCCAAGAGGATTAGTAGAAAACACGAATATAACCAACCCGTTAAAACTTAACCGAGGTTTTAAATCACGAGATTCGTTGCCGAAATCCCTCGTGTTGATTTATATAGCGTGGCGTTAATAAACACTGCCTCACTCAGTTGTTAACCCCTTAATATGGAGTATAACCCCATAATATATGCAATTACTATCCCCCTTTAATGTATTGTATTTCAGCAATTATCTCTCTCTACATATATATATATATAAAAAAATTTGGTAATACTGTAATAAATTTATTTATACACAAATTATAGTTAATAAAAGCAACTACGGCTTTACATCAGAATGGAGTAAAACCACATATGGGACATGTTTATATTTATGATGATGGTGAAAAAAGTTTTACAGCCAATTATTATTGAAAATTCATATTTAGAAAAATATAGAGCCTTGTATGCAAACAATTCGAAATAAAAACCAAGATCAAGAGTGTAGTCTGTGTTTTTATACATGCCCTAAAGACAATTTTGCTATTTGAGCAATGTGTATGAACAGTTGTATAAGTTGTGGAATAGGGATTAGTCCATCGTTAAGCGGACAAGGTTACGCCCTAATAATTAATAAAACAATCTATAACAGATGTGGCCAACCTTTTTGGGAAGAGAGCCACTGTTTGATAAAAAAAATAATTACTCGTGTCACATCCACTTTTTCAACAAATAAACATGAAAAATAGGGGAAAAAATGCTACTTAAAAGTTTATTATGGGATTTTTACGCAAATAGCACATTTTTTAATGCAAGTCTACGTATCGAAATATAAAAATAACATAATAAATAAGACTAAAGTGCAAACTTAAGTTTCATTGTTGATGAACTTTTTTACAAAATCAATCAGTTTGGTTAGGTATTAAATAAAAATGAGTAACTTGAATCATTTAATTCAAAATAATTATTAATCGCTCAGTATGCACTTAATGTGGATTTTGAGTTACTACTTTAGTTACCAAGTGATCTGTATTAGGACTAGTTCTTACAGATGCTAACAAAATTGTGTTACTATATGTGCCCTTCAGCTAGTTTTGAGTGATGTTCATTTTATTATGTTCAAAGCAATAAATATTTATTCGCAGACATATTTTTATCCAAATTTTGAGAGTTTTTTTTTTGTCTGAAACAATTCCGCTACAATAAAATTGCAAAATATTGTAATTAATTATATTTTCTCAGAATTTTTTAAAAATTTTCTGTTATTTACCGCGTACTACTGCAAGAAATATATTGTGCCACACTGTGGCACGAGTGCCGCGGGTTGACCTCCTCTGATCTCTTATATCGCATAAAAAATAATATAATAATTAGAGTAATATAATGAGTAAAATATATCTTAATTTGTGAAAATCATTTTAAGGTATCAGACTACTTGCGAAATATTTTTTTTTTAAAAATGAAGGTATTGAATTTTTTGGTTGTTTTTAGATTTGTTAAGTACATTTAAAGAAAAACATGCTAAGATTAGGAATAGAAAAAAAAATTATTATTACTAAAATGGAAAATAACTGATAAAAATTGACAAAAAATAACATAAACGCGGTCCATTCTGTACCAAAAGTTAATGAACAGATTTTCAACTTTTTAATTATAATGTGTTGCTATGTTATTCATTTTTTAAAGGAAATTCAAGATAAAAGATATTTTAATTTTTACAAAAACTAGAGCACTTTATCTTTGTTATTATCTGAAATTGCTTTAAAAACAGTGATTATATTCTCATAAGGGACTGTAAATGTTGTAATAAAAAAAGTGTTTGATGAAACTGAGGGTTAAAAACATCTATTATTATACAGAACATACACAAAAAAATCTCAGTTAATTATTTTCAAAACTTTTTGAACAATTGCGGTTCCCGTTTGAGCATTTTGAATAAAATATATTTCGAGTAAAACGAGTTTTAAAATATATCTTTCTTAAGGTAATGACATCTTCTTTTACTAAAACACTTGCAGTTTTTGTTCTAGGGAACGGAAAATAGTAAACTTGGTATTTTTATAAATCTAATGAGATGGCCTATAAAATAAAAACATTAAAAAAATCTGTGTCAGTTTTTGGCAAAATTCACAATTTTAGGGTAGTGGTATACCTTAAGCTTCCATATATAAAAAACCGAAGAGTTATCGAATTCGTGTAATATAATGTGTGAAGTACTGGGAATATCTACATATAAGCGTTAAAAAAAGTCTGTTCTGTTTCATAAGGCATTCATTGGTAATGGAACACACAAGTATGTTAAAATCGCTCCTCGTTGAATTTTCAAAATTCTAAAGGGAACGCATTATCATTTCAGCAAATTTCCGTTCAAAACGGAAATCCTTTTGTATGGGGGACTGATTCATGCAACTTGTCTCTTTTTGTTTTGGGAATGGCGCTGAGGAATAATGGCTCCTATCAATTGAATCTGGCGTCATTGGAGGAAGACAAATGAGGTGATTCCCATAATGGTATGTTCTAAATCTATGAAAGAGCAACATTCAGTCTCAAACATGTTCGAGAAAGAAGAAAAATAACTTTTCAGTATCCTCTTCTTTAGTTCCTGGGAATCAATCTGAGTTTCAGGGGCTTAACGTGACACAATTTCAGTAAAAACCATTCGCAGTTTTAAACTATATCTTAAAACTGTTTTCATAAGTGGCTGTTATTGAATTATGGTTCTTCACTGAAGTATCTAAAATATTTATCAGGATAAATTGAAGAATCTAGATAGAAAACATTTCAGTGAATTAAAATAGATAGTTTAGTTTGTGCGTACATGTACCTATATAGTTGAATTTCTAAGGAAATAAATATCCTTCTGAACATTGAAAGATGCTATATGAATAATAATAAATTAAATTATCATCGTTAAAAAGGATACAAAAATATATTTAAATAAAAATAATCTTTCGAAACATGCAGACGGCTTAGTCAATAATTGAGGTAACGTCTAAATTTACGACTATTCATACTAAAGAATTTTATTTATTCCGTCCAAAATTTTGAAAAGAACTATTTTAGTCACGAAAGTACTATATTTAATCCCTTAACTGCTGATTAAAAATTATGCAATTCTCTTCTCCCATCCCACCCTTTTTACTTAGGGGCACGGATGTGCTGTATTTCGGAAATGGAAAAGGCACAAATAAGTAATTTGTTCTCTGAAATATTTAAATCCTCAAACACTGTCAGAGTCATTTTATTGTTTTATTACATTCCACAACATTCAGAATTTTTTTTTCTGATAGCAGTGCAAAAGAAAATGTATTTTGGCATGGCGCATATATACCTCCATTGGACTCAATGCATTGGTTGAGCGAGACGGATATATACGACTTCGAAAGTTAAGAGGATAAGAAAACAAATACTTCAAAAAATTAATTTTTTTTCTTAAAATTAAGTTTTTTTATTTCTGCAAGCAGGCGTAAAATGTAATGTAATCACAATTAAAAGGGGAATAGCTGACAAAATTATTCACAAATTTAAATCATATTTTGTTATTGGTGAATGGTATTGATCAGAATTAAGAATTGTGAACTTGTATCACACACACTTAGGTTTTCATTTAATTTAATTACATTTTTTGAAGACGTCATTCTTTTATATTCGTTTATTTTAAGTAAAATTGACATTGGCAACACCATTTATTTATGATCTCGAGAATATTTTAATTTGATGTTCTATTGTAAATGTAACTTTGTAGTGAGATGTTTCAGAAATATTTTTCTAATACAAGAGAGACAGTTTAATTTTATTGAAATCTTAACAATTGGATAAGTGAATACAATGGTTTATAATTTTGCAAAAAATATTATTCTATATCTACAATAATATTAATGCTAAACAAGAGAAATAATGTGTTAAGAAAATCAATAAATTAATATGTGTTAAAAAAATTAATAAATTAATATGTGTTAAAAATTAATAAATTAATATGTGTTAAGAAAAGACTATTTTTATCTTGAAATCAATTGCAATTACAAATTGAAATTTTAGTAAGGTAAATTAAAAATTTAATAATTAAAGGCATAGAAGCACAACTTCTCATTGTTGTACCTCAAATTAATTAATAAATAAAACTAGTAAAGAAGGGTAAATATCTACGTTGGAAGACTGAAAAAAAATGTCTGTGTGCTTATGACAAAAGAAGTGAAAACTTCTAATTTTCCACTTTGAAAAAATATATAAATAATTAAATTTTTGCTCCATAAAGGATTACTGCTAATTAGTTCGGTGAACCCAAAACTAGGTGATACATATGTTGTCATATAAAATGATGCATTCTTATGTATGTATTCATAAAGAGATATTAGCAACAAAACATACAGTAATACGTGTGCATTAATTATATTTTAAGGAGGAAACAATAGGTTTATGGATGCTGAATTATTTGTTATAAATTCTTAAGATTCAAATGTATTGAAATACCTAAAAAACTCCGTTAAGCGTTGTTCCATGCTTCTTCGTACGCTCATTTAAATCATTTAATATAATTAAATTGAACTTAGATTTCAAAAGTAGAACTAAGGGTTTTGATTAGTCTCTTTCGAGGAATCCAAATTAAAATCTCCACTCAAAATCATTAGTAATTTGAGTCGATTTCAATTCTGAAGACCAGAACCGTCTTCAGAGTATGTCAGTAAAGTCGCGTTGGACACCAGGAGGAGCTGGTGGCAGCTGAAGACAAGTGGTCAAGGTAACGGACTCGTGGCTGACATATGATGAATTCGAGCTTGCATCTCTGAAGACCCGCCATACAGAGGGGGCCGATGCACGTTAAAAATGTCGAGGTTCAAACGTCTTACCGTTGGTGTGGTGTGGAAGTTAGGAGAGGATATGCTATTTCAGTTGTCTTCATCACTTAAACATGGGTCAAAATTCCGAGGTCCGTCCAAAAGCCCTCTTGAAGCTGAATAATGCGACGTTAATATTTACTCACCCGAGAGGAGCTGAATAAGCCGATACACAGTAACCGACCCAGGAGTGACGATTCATTTGCAATTTCTCTGCAGCAGAAACGCGCCTAAGAAAGTATTCCCTTAAAAAATTTCCAGATATGATGCCAATATATACAAAAGGATACGTTTGATGTATTTACACAAAACACAATAATATTTCATACAGTAGCCTGGACTTTTTTGCTTTATGTGCCCTTCCAAGCTCCCATGAATGAAAATATTGATGGAAAAGTTATAAAAACACGAAAAATGACCTATTTTGACATTTGTCGGAATAGAACTTGGATATAAAGGGAAGTGATCCTGTAGTAGAGAATGTTTTATTATAGAGCCTACCGAGAGTTATGAAAATAGTTACAATTTTCATTTTTAAGATATCAATATCGTTAAAACTCTCCTTACTCCTCCACCTAAAAAAGTCATAAATTAAGAAAACTTTACTACTGCTTTGTACATTAAATACAAAAGGAAGCGATCCTTATTAAAAAGAAACACTTAATTTATCGATTTCACAAAAATCCGCATTACATATATGGCATTTTAAGTTACAAATATTAAGGTCAGTTTATTGCATACCATACATTCGGATTTGTTTTACTGATAGTAGCACTAGGAAAAGGATCACATTTGGGAAGAACGGATATATCCATCCGGGGCACATAACGCACTGGTTGAGCAAGATGGATATATACGCTGTTGGCACTTAAAGTGTAAAAAAGTTGCACCCTAAAACTTTCCATCTAGGGATTGACTTTTTCTTAAAAGAGAATGTTTTGAGGCATCTATGTATGTAGAAGAATATGAAAAATTTCATCGAGAAAAATAGTTTAAAAAAAAGAAAAAATGAAGATTGATTTCTTAAGTAATATATACAACAGTGCGGCATATAAGTTTTAAGACTATTTTTCCGTAAAAAAGAAATGGAAAACAAAAGATTAATTCCTGTTTTATTTTTTTATTCAAAATAGGTCCCTCCGACATCAATGCACTTGTTAAAGCAATTTATTAAGGAATCAAACGCCTGTTGTAAAACACTTTGTGGAACGGCCTGGAAAGTATGCGTCGAAGGTACATGTAAGGTTTAAATATCAACAAAATGTCACTATTTTAATTTTATTTTAAATTTTGCGAATAAGGAGTTTGCATTGTTTTGATTTTGGATGGAATTTTCCTCGTTTTTTTAGCTTGCGATGAATTTTCTGACTTCCATTCCAAACTTTGTCGCTTTGTCTCTGTGTCATATTGAAAACACCAAGTTTCATCACCTATAACAATGGACTTCAAGTAGTTTGGATCGTTTTCAGCGGTGGAAATGATGTCTCTGCAATGTGCACTTCTTATTGCTTTTTGTTTATGGGATAAAATGTGTGGAGCAAATTTAGCACACACACTTTTGTTTTGTCCAAATCTTCATACAAGGTGGTTTGAATTATGTCTTCATTGATGTTTGAAGAATCTCCCATCAACTCAGTTACGTACAGCGATCGTTTGCAACGATATTTTGTACTTCTCAATAATTTCAGATCTTCTAAGTGAAATTAGTCTTCCACTACGCTGATCATCTTCTACGGTATTTCTTCCATCCAGAAAATGTTTATGCGTCACAAAAATGTTTGATCTACTTAAACATTAGTCATTGTAAACTTGTTTCATGAGCTGGTATGTTTCCGAAGCCCTTTTACCATGGTTTGCGTGAAATTTCATTGCAGCTCTTTGTTCCATCTTAAAAAAACAACGTTAGAATTTCACCTTTGTAATAAACGTTTGTCTCCTCTTAACTACTTAACTAACAGCGCACGACTTGTTTGCAGTGCATGAACGTTATGACGCATGCGCATTCGTACTCAAGGCATCATTAAAGCCTGCGCTCTGGGACGAGTTCCTCTTATTTGCTGCACTGGATATTATTAATTTCTGTATATATATATTTTTTAAAGTTGAGTCAAAATGTTTTTTTTAAGAAAATAATTTCCTTAGCCTTTTGTCATTTAAATGTTTAACTTCATGCATGTAAACATTCTTTTTATTATAACGGGTTCGGTTGCGATTTTTTGTTAAAGATCAATTAAAAACTATATTAAATTAAAATATTTATAAGATTTTCTAATTTTTTTTGCGAAATACTATTGGACTACGTATAACAAAAAAATAAAAAAGAGGGAAGGGAAAATTTGGGGAAATTAAAACACATGTTTAAAGTGACAAATTGCTAATTACAGTATCGAAATCAAGTAATTCACATTTATTTATTATTTACGCTAGCTAATTTTTAATTAAGTTTTAGTAATTTTGCCTAATGTATTTCCTGGATTTTTATTTATTTTTATATTACTTGCTTTCACTCCGATCTTTTCTAAAATACTGTTTTCATGCGCCCTTATTATTTCTCCCCAAAACTTTTTTCTTTATTATTAAAATAAAAAACGCTGGAAATTTCTTTTAAATTATTTCTAAATATAAATTTAATTTTCTATACATTTATAACAAAGGAAATTCTAAATTTAAAAAAAAATGTTTGCATTAATAATTTTCTTTTTCTTGATAATGCCTCTAAAAATTATAAGTTGAAGAAATGAGTATCGTTGTTAGAATGTTTTTATTTTATCGTCTGCATTAAAAGCTTTTTTCTGTCATGGGATACTGGAAAGATGAAATTTTGTTTATACAATATTAAAACAATTTGTGACAAATCTGCAAAAAATATAAAGACCTGTTGCAAGTTATGAACCTCTTTTTTCAACCAACATCCTTCAATATTTTAAATAAACCGGATTCTTATAAAATACAACTACAAGTTTATTTGGGCATGTAAATGTGTGTGCCCAAAACCTTTTTTTTAAAATAATGTATTCCTTAAAAAAGTTTGAGAAATTCAAAAGAAATCTATGATTATGAAAAAAAAAATCAGAGCTTTACTTGATGTAAATTTGTAAGGCAGTTGTAAAAAAAATGCAAGGGATGAACAACAAGCAGTTCGCAAAGTGTTTTATTGTGGCCCATCAAGGCAGTAAGAAAATCCACTATGAAACCAAGATTTTTCACTTGCGCGATCAAAGATTCTATATTTATTTTTCCCTATTAGGAAAACAGAGTACTTGGAAGTAATTTGACTAAAAATCATGTGCAGAGAGTTCAAGGATACAAGATTTCAGTATTTTTGCAAAATTGAAATTCAATTCAATTCACTCTCTTATTCTATTACAACTGATACTAATACAAAATCTGAAGAGCAGTAGCTTAAACTTATAGATTTGAAGTCAGATAACAGAGTGAAGGAAATGTTTAATACGACATTGACTTTTAAAAATCTTTGTCAGCTGATCAATTTCTATATCTGCAAAAACTTATGAGGAAACAGCTCTTTATAATTTAGTCGATGTATATTTGTGGGCAAAGATTTCTTGCAGGAAGATCAACAAGAGAAAATTTATATGCTTGTTGGGTATCATAAACTTGCAGGATGTGATGAGAATTTCAACAATCTATCTCACTTACTCCTGATCTAAAAAAAAATGTAGAAAAGTATGAAAGGGTACATTTGTCTCATTAAACTGCTTCTAAAATTGTATGGGCTTGCTGCTATAGACAATACGAAATTAGAACAGTAAATAAATTGAATAAATTTGTCATTATTTCATTTAACTTATGTTTATTATTTTTTATAATAAATGTGATCATTTTAAAAGGTGTTCCTCTCCGGTATCCTCCACTCCCATAATGAAGCCACCGGCTAAAAAAGTTGCCCTCCTCTGCTATAAATCAACAACTTTAAATAACAATTCGTTTATAAATTTAAAGAATTACCTTAAATGCAGTTTATTAGCTAATTAATTGAGCAAGTTAAATTCTTCCGTTTTAATAATGCGTTCCTTTTCCACGTAAACAGAATCTTTTAAATTTAATTATTATACTTAACTCAATCGCGTTACGTACCTTTGTTATTGCACTTTTCAAGCGCCTAAATTTAGGACTCTACGAAGTTAAATAAAAGAGTTATCTTAAGTTCTTAACAATTTTCGCTTCTCTTCTTCGGAAAAAAAATATCGGTAGTTCCAAAACAATTAGTGGAACGACACAAGGTAAGCAGATTAGGGTTAAATGTATAATGGTAACAGCTAAAGTGTTCTCAGCCAGGTAATCATATTCATTAACGCTAATGAATCCTTTTTCATTCTAATATAATAATATTGGCGAAATGAAAATGTTTGAATATTTTATATCACTGTTTTAAATACTATTGCATTTTTAGGTAGTTATTGATTTAATTTTTTTATGTAAAAATGTTATTTGAATTTTTAATTGCTATTATTAGCAATTTTTGCTACATTTTTGTGAAGCTAATTGGAAAATATACTTAAAGCGTAATGTATGGAAAAAATATATAGTGGTTTATAAATCTGTATTCACACAGTTCGATGAAGTTTAAATATTTCTTGTTTTAAATTTCGGTTTACCACAGTAAAAATCAGGGGGGAAACTTTAAGGAATTTTAAACATCTTAGACTTAAATTAACCCTTCGTCGGGCGCACCTCTGAGCGAAACAGAATTAGGCGTACCCTGCATGGGAAGCCACCGACATATTTTGATCTCCTACCTCCTCCTTCACTAATCAATTCAAAACACCGGAAGAGCCGCATTGGGTAAATTTTAAGGTACGAAAAAAAGATAGCCAATGTTAGAGGTATCCGAATGGTTGCGACAACTATTTTTTTTTAAATGGAGATATGGGGATTTTTTTGTTTTTTTTTTTTTTAGATTTTTTTAGTACATTTTAAGAAAAAGATGCTAAAATTTTGAAGAGAAAAATAAATTATTATCATTATTAAAATGGAAAAAATGGGTAAAAATTGACAAAAAATAACATAAGCATGGCCTCTTCTGTACCAAAAGTTTAGGAACATATTTTCTATTATGATGTGTTGCTATGTTAGTTTTTTAAATTGACCTTTAGGATAAGAGATATTTTAATTTTTATAAAAACTTGAGCACTTTATCTCAGTTATTATATGAAATTGCTTAAAAAAACAGTGATTATGTTCACATAACGGACGGTAAATTTTTGCAATAAAACAGTGATTGATAAATCTGAAAGTTAAAAAAAACTTCTACTATTATACAGAACTTACACAAAAAATTTCAGTTAATTATTTTGAAAACCTTTTCAGCAAACGCTGGCCCCGTTTGATTATTTTAAAAGAAAAATCCCATTTCGAGTAAAACACGTTTTAATGTATGAACATCTTGCTTAAAGTAATGACATATGTTTTTAATAAAACACTTGTAGTGTTTTGTTCTAAGGAACGGAAAATAATAAGCTTGGTATTTTTATAAAGCTAATAAGATGGCCTATAAAATAAATTGTCAATTTTTGGCAAATTCACAATTTTAGGGTAGTTGGATACCTTCATGAGTAAAATGAAGCTTTAGCTAAAACAACTAAAATTGCTAATTTGGCACAAATTGAAAATTTGACTATCAAAGTGTCATCCCCCCCCCCTTCCCCACTGAAAACACAAGCAGTGTAAAATCTTTTCAGATGTGAGACCATCATTGAAATATGCAGGGTGCCGAGCTTAAAGTATCCAAATAATATGACTTATTATTATGGAACTATCCATAAGAATGTAATAAATTATTCATCCATGGGTTGCAAACCTCTCCGAAATTGTTTGAGTCTAGTCCGATCGGCCGCAAGCCCTCGCATTATTTGGCAATCGCAGACGATAAAGTTGTTACAATGACTTCATTAGTAAAGATATGGACGCCTCAGCAAAAGGTGAAGTGCATACTTTGGTTAACGGAATTTAAAACAGCCACGCGTTTACAGCAACGTGTTCGAACGGAATGGAATGCCGTTAATGGCTGCCTAAAAGGCATCAGAACTGTTACAAAAGGAATTACGTACACAATCAACAGTGTCTTCTATCATGGAAACTTAAGGATACTTGCCAGTTTGAGGTACCAAAGATCATTATCGTATGTAATGCTGGTTGGAGCTCTTAGCCCTGTCGGGCTCCTATTGGGTGAATTAAGATGCCTGTAATGAGTTCTACTATTTTCCCAGTGTAATTAGAATATTAAAATTATAAAAATATAACTTTGAAAATATAAGAAAATTAAGTTTAAAGTTTAATTAAGAAATGAAATAATTTAAAAAATATATCTTTAAAGAGCTCAAAAAACAATGAAATCAAGAATCTAGAAGTGGATGGATTTAGCCTAACCAATCCGAGTGCAGCAAGAAACCGATGATCAGAGCGTGAGTGAAATTAACATAAAGTAGGTTTTGAAGATCAGAACGTGAGAAGATGCATTTTGATTGGCCGAGAGAAAAGTTCAGCTAGTGGGGAATATGTAAATCTTAGAAATTGGGTAGCCAATCAGAGAAAGTCTGCAGTTCAACAGATTTGAACAGCAGGGCTTGAGCTTAAAATTTAGAAAAGTAAAATAAAATAAGGAATTAATTGAAGTCAGGATTTACCAAGATGCCTCTTGGTCTTCTGACAGAAAAGTGTGAAAAATAGGGGGAAATTTCATTTATAGATGCATTTTCTTGTTAATCTATATTTTTGAAGAATTTAATAGCAATTTTACGGATAGAGTTTGTCTAATGGTGGGGATATTACACGCTGATCTGAGATCTTTGTTTCTCATGTACCGGCGTTCATCACAAATTTGCCTAAATATAATGTTCTGGGAAGTTTCACTTAAGTTAATATTGGTTTTTGCTGCATATCCCCAGACCGGTGAGGCATAGGTGAGGAAGGGTTTCAGAATCAGAGTGTAGATAAGCAGTTTGTTATGTCTACTTAATTTAGACTTTCTGCAAATTAGGGGGTAAATTTTTCGTGTAGTATCTTTAATTTTATTTTTAATATATGTAATGTGTTGTCTAAAAGTGAGGTTTTTATCAATGATGACACCAAGGTACATGGTGTGCTGAGACCAGGGAATTCTTTGAATTTGGAGCAGATTTTCGGGGGGGGGGGGGGTCGAAGAAAAAAAACAGCTTCTGTTTTAAAAGTATTTAGTGCAACCTTCCACACAGAGAACCAAGTCTCCAGGTGCGCTAAGCGTTTATTAATGTTTTCAACTAGGGTGTTGCGATTTTTGTGTCTGGAGAGTATAGCTGTATCTTCTGCGTATATACAGAGCATGGTATTAGTGCTGTTAATAATATCGTTAACATACAGATTGAATAACAAAGGGCCCAAAATGGACCCTGTGCTATTCCTGCGTTAATTAGTTTATTAGAAGAATAAGTACGGTTAACCTTGACAGAGAATGTCCTGTCGCTAATGTAGGAATTTATTAAAAGAATAAGTGAGACGGAATTTTGTAGTGATTAGTTTGAAGAGTAATCCAGTGTGCCAGACTCTGTCAAACGCTTTTTGGATGTCTAAGAAAACCACAGCTGTGCTTTGGTCTCTGTTATTGCCTTCCTCGATATACTTAACTACGTGGAGTAGTTAGTGGGAGGTGAAGAAACGATGTCGAAACCCGTGCTGCTCCGAAATCAGAATATTTTCGTTTTTGAAGTAGTCGTTGAGTCTGGCTAAAAACATTTTTTCAGCCAGCTTGCTAAAGACAGGCAATAACGAAATAGGTCTGTAGGAATCTAGAGCGGTTGGGTCTTTTCCAGATCTTAGGATCGGGATAACAATTGCAGTTTTCCAAGACTTTGAAAATATCTGAGGGTAAGCATATTAGAAATAATATTAGTGATTTTGAAAATTGTTTGGAGTGGTAAATTTTTGAGCATCTTGTTAGTAATCCCCTCTCTACCAGGGGATTTTTTAATATAATGTATTATTTCAGATGGAAGAGGGGGGGGGGAATGATATCAGAGTTTTTTTATTAGTTTCAAAGTACGCATCACACACAACACAACAATGTTGGTGATGTCCTCGTCTTTATGTGGATTGTAAATGTCATTAATCTGAAATTGATTCTCGAGCAATTGAGCGATAAATTCAGTCTTGTTTATGTCGCTGAGAGCAATACCAGTAGGGCCGTTAAGGGCGGAAATCGGGACGGCTTTCTTTCTAAACGCTTTGGCAATTCCCCAAAGAGAATTGTCTTTAGTATTTAGAGAAGGAAAAGTATTATCCCATGCTTGTTGTCTGTAGATACCAAAGATCCTGTCTCCTTTTAAGTTCTTTCCCGCTGGCGGATAGATTTTGGTGTACGTCCCTGAACACGCATGACTGATTTAAATTCTGTTAACCAAAATACGCACTGCACCTTTTGCTGTGGCGTTCATATCTTTATTAATGAAGTCTGTGTAACAAATTTATCGTCTGTTCGAATACTTAAAAATGCGCGCACGTGCGGTCGATTGGATTAGACTTAAAATTTCGGAGTTGTTTCCAATCCCCGGATGAACAGTTTATTACATTCTGATGGGTAGTTCCGTAATAATAAGCCATAACTTTTGGATACTATAAGCACGGAAACCCGGTATTGTAATGTATCCCAAAACAACCGTATTTTGAGTAAAATGCATAACTGTAACAAAAATAGCTTTAAATTTCACCTTCGAAATTATAACACAATCGGGCCCATTCGACCTCACAAGCCAGAGAAGGGCTTAGACAGGTGAGGGTTCAGGGTAGACTGTACTGCAGTGCTTCTCAAAGTTACAATATTTGCGACCCCATATTTAATCATAATTTTCATTGCCCCCTCCCCTAAAATAGCAATGTATT
This sequence comes from Trichonephila clavata, assembly GCA_019973975.1. Taxonomy (NCBI): domain Eukaryota; kingdom Metazoa; phylum Arthropoda; class Arachnida; order Araneae; family Nephilidae; genus Trichonephila; species Trichonephila clavata. Next base: position 36,996 of record BMAO01031289.1, read on the forward strand.
GAACCCAATAATACTGTACATTGACACGCTAAAGCTACATTACGACTTTAACCTCTCAAGGGCCCCCGGCGTATATATTCTTTTCGCTCAGTCAAAGTGTAAATTGATCCGGACGTAAATATACGTCTTTTTAAAGTACGATCTTTTCTGTGCACTGCTATCGACAAAATTATTCCGAAGGCTTTGGAATGCAATAAAAGGATCTTGACAATACGCTTGAGAAGGATTTATGTATTTCAATTATTTGCTCATTTATTCCTTTTCTCCACCCCCACCAGTACATCACAAACGCGCGCCTCACAGTTGTCGTTCGGGAGCGAATCACATAACTTTTAGTCGGCAGTTTAGGGATGAATCATAAACCGTACTAATTATCAAGATAAGAGTTAATTTTTGTATATAATTTTATGTATAGCAATCCCATGGGTTTACTGATAATTATTAAACTTCTTTTTAACTTAGTACTGTTATATTGATTATAATTTTTTTTTGCAGTACTGATATATTTTTAAGTGTATTATATCAGTGTAAATGTGTATTTTATTTTTTATTAAGTCAGAATATATTTTTTATTACTTTCAGTAAATTAATAATTTTTTTAATCCTTTTTTTTTTGCTTTCGGCTTTTCAATATGCTCGTGCTCCCCTCGTAGAGTTGTTACGCCCCCTAAGGGGGCGTAACAACCCCACAGTTTGAGAAACGCTGCTGTACTGTGGAGTACTATTCACCACCAGGAATCGGAAAACTACTGGGAGCTCTCACAGCCGTGGAATGTAGGAGGGCCATTTAAAAAACTGTTTTGCCGTCCTCTCAGGCCAGTTTCACCCAATAGGGGGTTAAACACAATAACTCATTTAATTTTACTTTATTTTTTTTCAAAAGTAAAGTGAAAATATTTTCTTCTAAGCATGTACATATAACTTTTATTCAGATTCAATTAAATGAAAAAAAAAATTTAATTTATATTAGGGAGAATCGCGGTTATACATAGATAAAAAATATTATTATTTATCGGAACCGCATATGTAGAAATAGTTCTTCTACAGCATCGAAATTAGGAAAAAATAATTAAAAATTTTAAAATTGCATCACAAAGCAGTAATTCTCAACCACCGTACCGCGGCACTTTTGTGTACCGCCACATTTCTTTCAAATTATTAATTATACTCTGAAATAAATTATAGTTTATAAAAACTAAAAAAATCACCCTTTTATAGTAAATCGAACTTAGTTGTAACTTAATCTTTTCGTCGCCAAATCTAGAAATGGGATCTGAAAATAGTCGCCAGATGCGGATCTGAAAGTGAGAAATAGTTAATCCTGATGATGCTGATCAGGACAATGGAAAAATATTATTAAACTATTATATTGCCATGGGTCTTGGACAAGTGAGAGAAGTTTTGAACTAATTTGACATTTTAAAGTGGGTAAAAATTCAGTTCAAAGATTCCGTTACATACAAGTGCAACATATAAAAAGGTGTTAAAAAACATTAAATCAGAAAACGAACCATTCGGACGTTTTATTGAAATAAATTAAGTGGTATATTTAACTTATCGTTTCCTGGATAGATAGAAAAGCATTCTGTAAAGTTAATTATATAAAGTTAATTCATATACAGTTGGGATAATGGATCACAACTGTATATGAACTAACTTTGAATGAATAGGAGCAATTAATTTTGCTCTGCAATAACCGATATTTAATTTCAAATCATTTTAAAGAGTCAATTAATGCCTTTTGGATTAGAGGTGATTATCACATAATAGCCAAAAAAGCTTTAAAAATGTTGTTACTATTTTTTGCATTAACAAATATATGAATGGAAAAAAAGATCGAGACATAAAAATGTAAATGACGAAAGGAGAGCGGCATTATTTTTATTACCAAATATAAACAAAGTTCTCAAAAACCATCAAGCTCAAATTTCGCATGAAATGCATACTTATAATTAATTTTTGATTAAATATTCAATACATTGAATAATTAATCAAATTAATTAATTTTTAACACATTGGAAATTTTTGCAATAAACTATTTTAATTAGTGTACTACAGATAAGTAAAATTCTTTTTAACTTATGTTATTGTAAGTGTGCCGCCGTTTTGAAATTGTTAAAAGTGTACCACAACAAAAACAATGTTGAGAATCTCTGCCTCAAAGGCTGGGATTTCGAAACATGGGAAAACTTAATTTTGGTCAGATGATTTTTGTATCAAATGTGAGATTATTTTTCTACACAATAAATAACCAAAAATGGTTATTATAGATAAAATTATTTTTCAATAGAAAGTAGTACACAAATTACGAAATCTGACGCCAATAGCCTTCCTGTAGCTGAACATTGCAACTTTTTATATACTCCAGGTCTCTCTCTCTCTCCCAGCACCCTCGAGTCAGATTGCTCCAAACTGTTTTTCGTTTTCCGCTTTATCGTACACAACAATTACGGAAATTAAACTTTTATAAAAATTAATATTAAAAAATCTGTTAAATGTTTCTGCTGTTTTTTTCCCTGTAATAACTTAAAAGGTATCTCTCAAAGCAATAAATTCTAAAAAGTACTAAAATTCTTGTTTTTCTTTTTAAAAAAAAATTACTTTGGCTTCTAAGAGTAAAACACAGCTTCAATACCTAAGTTTTATTCCCCTCTCTCTCTTGTGGCAGTACTTAAAATAAAAAAAAATACTTTTTCCTTCCATCTAAATAATAGACAACAAATACTTCTCATAAGTAAGTTTAAAATTTTAAGGGGGGGGGGAGTTGTGCGTATGGTTTATGAGACCACACGATAGAAGTAAAAGCTTCTAATTTATTCTGGGCAAGAGTATTTAATTTTTCGGATGTACTATGCTTTCTCTTATGACATTTTCGCATGCGGACGTTAAGTAGTTCATTTTCGTGCCCATTCGCAGCAATATTTATTTACTTTATCTATTTTCTGTAAAGGGCAATGTTCAAGAAATTATGATTATAATACTTTTTTGAATATATACATTTGAATGATAATTTTGTCTAAACATTTAAAACCTATCAATTACATTTATATAATGTATGTGTTTATATATAGTACTTATATGTACAATGCCAGCGTACGTTCACATTTAAAAGCCATGTGTCGTACTCGCTGAATTGGCAACCATGTGCTTCCACTGATATGATATCGCCAATACCATTGCGTTAGTACTGCTGAGATTAACTTATGTAATGTCATGTACTGTGTAATGCTACGGAAACTTTTCCACGTAGAACCGTTTACTTAACTTAAAATTCCCTAATCAAACAAAAGGAGAGGGTCTGTAAACGCTTTTATTTTCTCGTTTGCCTCTCTCTTTCCTAGTTGTCAACACTAATATAAGCCACAGTATTAACAAATTTCTCGCCTATTAACTTCATTAAAATAATAGATTTTAATTTTTTGGCACATTTTTGTGTGTGTGTGTGTGTGCTTAAATGCTCTTTCTACTTAATCAAAAAATAGATCTCATGTTTCGTTTTGTCTTGGCACACATAGAACATACCATCATTCATACAGCTTTAAGGAGTTTGTCTAATGAATAAATACTTTTAACAACACAATTCGTTAAAGTTACACATTCCGTTTGTTGTTGTAAGCCTAACCTATGCAGCTCGTCTTCCTTTTTAAGTTGCAAAAATGTGGTAGGAGGGAATTCCAAGACAAGTTCCATATTTCTTACAAATTCTGATTATTTCAAAAGTATTTTTTTCAGCTTAACGATTTTAAACTATCCATATACTATTTCGACTTTTTCTTCTTAAACAGTCAGTGAGTTAACTTTTGTGACAATTTAAACATTATTGATCATATAAATAAAATTCAACGGAAAAATCCAACTCACTTGTGCTAGATTATATGTTAAGACCTCTGGTTCTCAAAGGAAGAAGAATAGTAGCCTGATAATAAACTTTGAAACATTCTTATAAAAGTTTGCAGAATCCTTCTTCAGAATTTCCTTCATAAGAATAAACTTTTTTTCACGCTATTTTTGCTTGCCCTTCTCTTCTGTTGCTCACTCGCTGAAGTTGAGTAGAAGGAGTGCATGATTATATTAAAAGAAATAAATATAATATTAAAAGAGAAAGATAAAACTTCTCGGAGGAAAAATATCTGCCCGAAACGCGTCTACGCATGTTTTATATCAAAACTAAGCTCGATTCGCAAATCCGAGCAGGATTTCCGACTAAAGCCAAGGAAAACTGAAGAGCGTAATCACCCGAACCTTACTCTTCATTTAAATGCACTCTTCAGCAAAACACGCTTAAAAAGTGACCAGGTCAAAAAATTCGATCTCTACAACATATGCTTAGAGTATTTCCTCAAATAACTTGTAAATACGATTCAATTGTATTTTAAAACATAAAAACGTAAATTTTTAAAATTACTTTCAAGTGGAAGATAAATTTCCTGTCAGTGTAGTATAGTAGTATTCCTTTTTATATTTAATAAACAATCAGAAAATGTGAAGCTTCTATTTGTAAATTTATTATTTATTTTCATTTCAATCGTATTCCTTATATATTGATTTGAATAGAGTATTTTCTGCTGAATCTACTTACTATTTAATGCTTTGAAACATTTCTTTATTTAAAAAAAATGAAATAATTCTGATAATAGTTCTAGAAACATTTATGTTAAAGTATCCAACTACTTGTGACAGATTTTTACAAAAATGGAAAGATGGAGATTTTTTCTTCTGGTTTTTAGATTTGTTTAGTACATTTTAAGAAAAAAATGTGCTAAAATTAAAAACAGGAACAAAATTATTATAAAATCGGTTAAAATTATTAAAATTTTAAAAAAAATAACAAACGGGGCCCATACTGTACAAAAGTTTATGAACAAATTTTTAGTTTTTCTATTCTGATGTGTTGCTACTTTATTCATTTTTGTAATGACCTTCAGGATAAGACATATTTTAATTTTTACATAAACTAGAGCCTTTTTATCTTAGCTATTATAAGAAATGGCTTAAAAAACAGTGATTATATTCACATAAGGGACTGTAAATTTTGTAATAAAAAAGTAATTGTTAAATATGAAATTCAAAACACTTCTACTATTATACAGAGCATACACAAACAAATTCAGTTAATTATTTTCAAAACTTTTGGAAAATCGCTGTCCCCGTGTGAGAAATTTCAAAAAAATACATATCGAGTAAAATGCCTTTCAAAGTATGACATCTTGCTTAAAGTAATAGCATCTGCTTTTACTAAAATACTTGTAGTTTTTATTCTAGTGAACGGAAAATAACGCACTTGATATTTTTATAAAGCTAATAAGATGGCCTATGAAATGAAACCACAAAAAATTGTCAACTTTTGAAAATATTCACAATATTAGTCGGATATCTTATGTTCTTTTGAGTTACTTACTAAAACGAAAAACGCTTTAGCCTTAAAAAAGTTTTCAAAATATAAGGGTAGCGGAAATATGAGAAATAAAAGTACCAACAATATGATAACCATTTCACTTAAAGGATATTACATACGGGAAAAAACGTTTCACTCCGAAAATATGAGTTTATTCAAAGACAAATTCAATTAAGATCTTTAAAAGAATAATTATATTTCTATAAGCTTGCTTCAGAGAAAAGGAATTCATTTAGATTGTTTTTCGAGATACCACATTACATGTTAAAAGCTCAAGAGATAAAAATAAAGAATAATTTTACAATTTAAATAGGGCATAAGAAAAGCTTAGACCTTTTTTCCTTTCAATAAATATGTACAATAGTTTTACAGACATAATATTTAAATTTATTCTCAGGAACACTATTTTAATCTAGATACTTCCTGTAAAAACGAAAAAAAGTAATCCACCACTCAAAACTTTTGAAATTAAAAGATATTATACTTTTATGTTATTATATTTCCTTTTATTTATTTTTACAATTTGTATACGAAGTTGCTGCACGTAGGACTTAGAAGAGCCAACATCGACCGAGGAAGGATTGTTGCACGCTTTGAAACAAAACCAGTGCGCTGGAGATGTCAGCTGAAGCAGCGACTATTGGCGTCTTATAAACAAGCGATTAGAGATGCTCCAGAAGAAGGTATCCAAATATAAGTCCAGGGAGTGTGGAAGGTAAGCAATAGGTCTTCCGGGTCCATTCCACTCGCGGGATATGTAGCATCGAGGTGGTTATGCACTGCGATCGAGAAATCTGCAGGTGCACAATTTTGCATGAGAACCCACATAAGCTCAATGACAACTTGATCGCAGCTTTTATTCTCTCCATTGAAATGGAAAATTTGCATTGTGTGTGAAAGATTTCTTCAACCCTACCACGTCGTTCCAAATTCCCGCATTCGTTTTAATACTCACCACGCCCGGTTCAACGTCCTCCCGACGGATATTATTACAGCAACTTTCTTGGACTAAACGTGATTTGCGTCTCCATGTTCTGTGTTGATATTTCGTTCCCATGCTACCTACTATCTCCCCTCTGAA
>BMAO01031289.1:109846-141135 GCA_019973975.1 Trichonephila clavata
GCGCGCACAAAAATCAGAACATTCGTCTGATGTCTTAAGGAATCTACTTTTACACTAGCTTCTTGGACATTAAATGCACTTAAAGAACAACAGAAATGCACTAACCTGTGTTGGTGTACGGAGATACTTCTTCAAGTTCCATGTCTGAGTTGACGGTAATAGAGACGAAAAAGCGGCTGCGAGTTAAAAATCAAGAATAGCGCAAAAATAGCACTACATCTTGAAACACGCTAAATAGCGAAAAACAATTCAGAAGGTGATGGCTTGCAACGATGAAAATCCACGCTGATGCAAAAAGATTCCGCTGACACAATGCGGGCCGAAAAGAAAGCTTGGCGGCTAAGCCTAACCACCGGCGAACAACAATCCTATACTCGGTAGAATCAACGAAAAAGAGGGCACGACGGACAGAGAATCCGTGTCTGGATGCCATGAAAATGTAGTCGCTACAGCAAGGTTATATAGCTTTACTAACTCTCTCCGCTCGACCAGGACCGGGGCTGGTCTTGTAATCCAGCTGCTTTGGAGGTCTAGGCTGTCGGACGGCGTGAGGTTGGGAGTGCTGGTCGATCGGGCGTCCGCGCTAAGCACTGTGTCCGATATGGTGCACTTGAGGGAACTCGAGATCACCAGGTCGTCTAAGGAGGGCGAACCGGCCCAGGTCGGAAACGGCGCAGGCAAAAGCTCCGCAGCTTGCAGTAGTGGGATAGCGCCCGCGAATAGATGGCGGTTGGCAGCCCATCCAAGATAGTCGGGCACAGTCTTTTTTTTTTTTTGAAGTGAAAACTTCTTTAGCGGCGTTGGGCACTTTTTGGTAGGGGAAAGTCTTATGAGTTCGCGTCACCGACATGCTCTGACTGGCGCACGTGCAGTGTGCTGTTCGCCTTAGACACTTTTGGGATGGGTGAAATCTCGTGCGTTCGCGTCATCGACATGCTCATAGGAGTATATCTGTAGCTATACAGCTGACGTATAGTGCTGTGTATATCTTATAAGTGAAGTTGAATGGATTTAGTGAAAAGTTCAATGTGTATACTGGGCATTGCTCGTTGCGATTCCGAGATTGGGCAATACATGTTTATGGTTGCCGTTTATATTTCGCCTGGAAAATCTATGAGACAGATACAACAATTTTTATTCGAAATTTGATGATTTATACAAAAGAAGGATCTGATATACTCGAAAAAAGATTTGGCGAAAAATATATGATAATGTACCGATGATTTTAAGTGAAGACTTCAATATTAACTTTGCAGATGATAAAAATCTATTACTAATTGAATTTCTAAATGAAACAATTTAAATATATCCAATGATCGACAACTCAGTACTACAAATATAAAACGACGATCGATGCGGTTTTTACGTGATACTTAGATAAATTTGAATCAAACATTTTCCTTTCTTATTTAATTACCATTAGCTATTGTATCTTTTTAAGAACAAAATGAAATAACTGAAAGTACAAAAAGTCTAAGTTTTGTTGAAATTACTGATGACAATGATGCAAGCAATTAAATTTTATTCAAAAAATTCCGTTCTTCAATAATTAGCTATTAGAAATATCTTGGAAACATTATGATGAATAACAGATTTTTCATAGGAAAAAATTCAAAACAAAGTAAGAAAGGAATAATTTTGTACATATTATGTATATTGAAAAAAAAAAAACCTCCTGACTAAAATAACACTCATTAGGTCCAGGTGTGCAAGTACTTTTTATCAATTGTTTTGTTTAAATAGAAGCACATCCATCCAGATAAAAATAAAAAATACATTGCAATATATATTACAAATTAAGCCAGGTTTTTTTTTGTTCATATCAACTGTTTTTGCACTCTGCTATCACCAAAGAAAATTAATATTATAGTTTTAAGTTAATGATTTTTTACTTAAAAACTAAAATACTTAAAAAATTCAGTCCTTAGAAGAATTTAAAAGCAACTAATACATTAAATTTTTAAATTTACAAAACATTTAAAATGCACAAGTTTTTAACCAACTGGAAGGAGTTTTTAGAAAAGTTTTCGGCACCCATGTAGAAGAAAAAAATAACATCCTAGGCCCAGTAAAACCGTAGTCTAGCCATTTTACTTTGTGTACAGCATTTTATTTTGAATACTTTTTTCAAATAATTCACTCTAAGCAAACAAAACAAAAAACACAAAATCATATTTTTGAAATAATTATTCTGGATATTGTATACATAATATCATACATGAAAAAATAAGCAATATTAAGACCTTATCACACGTACACGTTTGGTGCAATTTTTGGTCCTAATCGTGCAACTTTTACTCCGTTGCCATAGCAATGGCTTTGGAACAACTTTTTGCCAGTGTGCTGAGAATGTTGCTCTAAATGAAAGTTGGTTGAGATTCAAGCCAATGGGGTTCTTCGGCAACCTACTTCACAAACAAGATGGCGGTAACGGTGGTAGCTTCGCTTCAAACGCATCAGATATGGCGTATAATATTTTAAAGGTGTACAATATTTTAACGGCGTTTAATATGTTAAACAGAATGATGCACCATTTCTATTTTCCCCCATAAACAAAAGAGCGAGCCAAAGAAATGAAATAATATTGGATGGTCGTTTTAGAAGCAGACAAATTAGCGAGTAATGTTTGAATGTGGAGAAAGAGCGTCGCACAGTGGTCAGTTTTCCCGATCTGGCGCACGGAAAGTATTTTATGGCTTTGAAGTCTTCATAATTATATCTAATGATCAAAAATCGTAGTAATTAATGTAAATTGGTTATTCTCTTTTTTTTACCAAGAAATAAGGTGAATAGGGTTTTAAATAAGTTTGAATTTGATCAAGAATAAATGATTGCTGAGGGGAACTAGTTTTTAAACAAGGATCTAAGGATATTAACAGAAGCAGTAATTTGACACATGGGAGAATATATACAAGAAATAAAGCGACATATTAAAAAATTAAATTTTGACATGTTTAAACAAATACAATCAAACATAATGTACATATACAATAAAGGTTAATACGTAGTGTTTAAAAGGACTCGGCACCCTTTAAGCATTTTTTTTTATTTATGTACTTAAAAATTATATTTTAGCATTTCATACAACGTTTCTATTTAAAAAAATGATACGAGATAAAATTTTGCACATATTATTCACAAAACTTTACAAATTTAATTTCTTTTTAAAAATTTGAAAAATTAAAAATTTTTTTCCTTTTTGTGTTAATTAATTTTTTGTAATATTTCAAAGGTTGTTTTTAACTCCTTTAGGGATCGATTTTACAAAATCTTAATTAATTTTGGAGAAAAAAAATAATGAAATTATATATGTGCTAAAATTCAACCAAAATAATAATATCTCCCCCATTTAAAGTTTTTTGCTTCACGTAATAGCGAAATATTATATTTTTATGAAAAACAAATGATGGAAACTAAAATTATTACCCAGGCGAACCTAGGTTTCTACCATGCATCAGCTGTAAACCCCCGCCTTTTGTGATATAATGCTATTTTGGGTGTCAATTTGTTTTAAAACATCTACCTGAGTTTTGCTAATCAGCATAAGGTGTTGTAAAAAAGCGCTTGCATTGGAACTTCTGCTGATATTTTATCAATGACAATACCAGGAGGATAACAGTTAATTTTAGACTCTATAAGCTTATTATAGTTGGGGTAAATATCCTCATGGAACTCTTTGCTATTTCCTTTTGTTCTATTATATTGGCCTTTTGCCAAGGCTTGGTCAGGAGTCATTTTTTTCGCCGATTCTGGCTGTCGAGATAAGCATTTCTTTAGGCCAGTAGCACATCTAGGTGAGCAAGTAGTCACTTGTTTCAAAATTAAAGCATCATCTCATTCTCCTGCTGCTTACATTGGCATTCTTGTTGCAAATGCTAGTTCTTGCTTGCAAGAAAAGGACGTACTCTCTTTCCCTCTTTGTCATGGATTCCCCGAATGATTTTAAGGGTCGACCTGGAGATGATTTGGATGGTATAAATCTTACTCTCCTAGACAACCACGCATCATTCAACTTGGAGAAGAACTTTTCATTTCTACGGCACCTCATCCATTCCCCCCCCCCCAAACGAGCAAAAATTTTAACAATTTTTCTAAATTAAAATTGCAACTTGCCCTCATATTTATCACAGCCGTTGTAGTCATAACAAAACTCAAAACAGTATTAGTTTTACGCTTGTGATTTTGCTCTTTCTTCCACACATCGAATCAGAAACGCCGAGTAATACCATCGGCCAACGCTGAAAAAAATCATAACTATGGGAGTTGCAGGAAGTAGCAGCTAAACTTGCTATTAAATTAAAGGTATATATCCACTCTATGTGACTGAAGTGTTACTGTGATCAATCCGTGTCAATCCCAAAAGTTCTAGTCCATTAAACACAAAAAACCAACATACGTTAGTAGGAGTTACATGCTGTGCTAAATGTTATGTTTTTATAATTTTTAATCGAACTTGAACCTAATTTGAAAGTCAAATCAAGAAATTATTTATCCATGGCATGTATCCCCCTAAAATCTGCAAAATCTTTTTCAAACGAAACGATTGAACTTCCGACTAGAAAATGAGGCTCGCAAGTGTTTCTTGTAGAAAGAACAAACCCAATATATGCCGATGGTTGTTGAAAATTTCCATTAGCTTACTGACAAAAAATATTTACCACATGGCTAGGGAACTCAAGATGACCTTAAATTGTGGGTTGTTTTTTATTTCCCGCGAATTTCATTTTTGGGGTTCCGTGCGAAAGATAGGGAAAACTGACCACTGTGCGTCGCTGACGTCAGAGCATGTCGCTTTGTTTACGGTAACTTTTCCCCCTTAGATTCTTTGAAAAGTTGGGCCTTATGATTTAATGTTAATTTTAGTTTAACTAAATGATTATGAGTTATTTCTACATGTATTAACTGTTTTAATACTTTTCTCTAAGTTGCAGTTACTATAGCAAGTGCTGAGTGACTTTCAGCACATTAAAATTAATATAAAGAGTTACCTTCAGTCATGCATGTGTACAGAATGCTTAAATGCACTTGCTATATTAAGCATCGAAAAAGAAATTGAAAAAAAATTGTAACTTTTCTGAAGAAAAAAAAAACATCACGCACTAAATAAACATGTGTTTGTAATTTTACTCGTTAGTACAATGTTTGCAGAACTGAATAGTTTTCTATTGGAAATTGCCACTTTATATCTGGGTTACTAAATATAATGCATGGGTATGCGACACTCAGATCACAAATTATTGTTATTAATGCTAGTATGAACTATATTAAAAGTTTGCATTACAATTTTTTATGGCAAATTGAATACTTTTTTTAATTGTCTTGGTATAAAGTGCCTTAACACGTTGATCTACTTTTTTAAAAAAAATTATTATACAATATTTTTTTAAGGGAATGTTTCATCAGAAATAGAGCAAAAATTTTCAGAAATTCAATTTCCATTCACAATTTTTCTATTACTAAGGTCTCTTGACCAAGTAATTATATTTAACATTAAATACACTCCAGTTCCATTTCATTCAAACATAAAACTTATTTGGAGAAATGTACTCTCTCTGATATGTTATTTTGTTATCACTAATAGGTATCTAAAGTATCCCTTTACATAAAATTATATTTATACCTTAAAAACAATGGAAGATATAATGACATCAGGAAAAAAAGATACAGAATTCTTTCCGAAATTTAGCGTTTGAAAGTATATTAATAAAGATTAAAATCATTATTACATCAAGTTACCAAAGTTTATTATGAATAAATTGAGTTCCATTCAAATGAAAATCACAGTTTCTACAACTTATAAACAACAAACATTATATTATGTTGATTCTGAAAGCAGAAAGTCAGTTTGAGCTGCTATTATTTCATTATTTTTTTTTAAAAAAAAGAATTTAAGTATCTTTAAACTAATAAAATGCCAAATTTTTAAAGTTTTTTAGTCATTTTAGTGATTTATGTTTTATAAATTATTGCGAACAAAAGTTAGTATGGATTTGAAAATCTGTTTAATTCTTAATTTTTAATAATTATTTTTCTAGCTAAACTTAGAAAAAACACAAGATTTTTTAAAAATATAACCAGGGATCTCAGACATACGTTTGGGAGTATCTACAAAAAATTTTAACACTATCTTGAACAGAAAAATTTATTAAAATGCTTCTACATAAACTATTTTTTTAAAACAAAAATTGGCCTTGAAATCAATTTTAATTATGTAACTATGAGAACTCATTACGTAATCAAGCAGAAATAATTTTAGTAATGAAAATTGATACTAATAAATCCAAATAAACAACTCAGTTGCAGTTACAATAGCAAATTATGTACGAGACAACAAGACAAATAAGTACGAGTTCAAAACACTCAGATTTTTTGTCGGAGAAAAAATTGATTTTTTCCCCCATACAATAATCCTTTCTTCAACTGATCGAGCAACCATTCAAGCAAAATAAGACAGTTTAAAAATTATAATGTAAAACTAAAGGAACAAAATAGTAGTAAACAAACGACAGCATAATCACGTGATCATGACTTCACATGAATTTAGTCCATTGTTTTCCATCAAAGGAAAGCATTATTGTCATGAAAGTATAGTCTTTTTGCACTCGTTGTAAGATAAATCGGTAATTACGTATTACTGCAACCTATTGGAGACATTATATGAGGCGATGCACCTGGTGCGAATTTAGCGCAAATGACACGTAGGAAGTCAGTGTTGCCAACTCGGTGAGTTAGCAATAGAGTTGACGATTATATGTAAGTACCAATAAATCTAATTTACACTATTTGGATCAAACATTAATAAGGTAAAATATCCATTAAATATTCGTATTTAAGTAGATTTAATTTTTGTGCGTAATGCCTAATGCTGGAAAATAAGAAACATTCTTGAAATAGATTACGCTCAATTTTACTAATTAATTTTTCTCATTCTGTAATTTCTATTCAGTAAATTTTGATTCTTTCAATATTCGAAAATGAGAGAGTGGAAGGAATCCTAAAATAAGAGTTTTGAAATTGTTGAAATTCATAGCTTCCTTTCTCTAAATTGGAAAAATATAAAATGTAGAAATACTGAAAAGAGAAAGCATTGTCGAACTGGAAACAGTGTTTTTCTTAAAAATCAAATATGTGAATGCAAATACTGAGAAATAATCCTATGAAACCAAAACAATAAAAAATTACAGAACAAATCAAAGCATAGTACCTGAAATTTTAACTTTACTACAATGCAAAATAAGTAAATCAAAATTAAGATGGGCAGTATTAACTGGAACTGAGAGGTGGTACTAAGTATATTATTATTGAATTCGAATGTGTTGCTATTGTATTGAAGGGGGAAATCGGGTAGATTGATTGATTGGGTTATTGATTGAAAATTGGGTCGCAAGCATAGAAAGTATGAGAAGCACTGATTACGGGACGAAAGACACAAATGCATGCGTACCGCCACAGCCAAAGGGTTTTGTATAGTTCAGCCTAAATCGATGTGATCGGCATACAGATGTCTGAAATATCATTATCATAAAATTCGCAATTAACAGAAATATCATAATCAATTATTTGTCATCGTCAATCTTCTCAGATTCTAATTTAGAATCAATTTTGCATCATTCTGATATTCCAAGTTCAGAAAAACATTTTCGATTCTTCGACCTTGCAAAAGTAAAAATATTAATAATTATTTTGTCTACCAGACCTAATTTTCCATTAAAAACTACACTGCAAACCCAAACCACACACACAAATCCTCTATTAAAAATAAATCACTCATCTTATAAAAACAAAAACCACGTGTTCATTTGAAGAGCAGTCATAAAGCATTCCATTTGGAAACATTCCCTTTCTCTTATATTTGTAAAACAAAAACCATGTGTATGTGAGTAATGTTTATCTTATTTTGCCAAGAAGGTCAGATCTACAAGGGGTGATCAAACGAAAAGGTACGAAACGACACGGTGGGTACAAATATAGACTTTATTCAAAATATACACCATAGGCCTGAGCACAACGATCCCACTGATGAACAAGCCGCAGGATTCCTTGTTCCCAGAATTCCTGTGGCTGTGACGAGACCCAGTCCTTCACAGTGTCCTTGAGTACGTCGTCCGAGTTGAAGCGCTTTCCTTTCAGGTGTTTCTTCAGTGGACCAAACACATGGAAATCGCAGGGTGACATGTCCGGACTGTAGGACGGATGGTCCAACGTCTCCCATTGGAACTTGTCCAGTTCCATTTGTGTGACTCTGGAGACGTGTGGACGCGCGTTGTCATGGAGCAGAACCACACCCTCCGTGAGCAGCCCCGGTCTTTTGTTCTTGATGGACCTGCGTAGGCGTCGGAGTGTCTCACAGTACACATCGGAGTTAATGCTTTTTCTGTGCTCGAGTAATTCTGTGCTCGCATCATTTGGACTCAGCTTTTTATAAGAGCCTTTGCTCTCTCCTGCGTATGCGGGCACTCGCGCATGATCCGATCCCAGTCAGAGTCTCCAATGGCGCATCCCGAGATGTCTCGCTACATTCTCCCTTGGCGGAATATGCAAATATTTAACTGTTTCATTTTTATGTCGTTTCGTACCTTTTCATTTGATCACCCCATGTACATTATTTCAATCCTTAAGTACATATAACGCCACCTATTACCAAATCAATTAGCTCAAAAAATATTTCTGATTCATACTAACTCGAACAGACGTTATAAGCAGTATGAGTGAGAGGCCTTAAGATATATCAATATTCAACTCTGTTACAGAGTTTTACACGAACATGTTTAGAGCGTGTACCTCAAAATATGTAAAGAAACAACGAAAAATGAAAGAACCTATTAAATCAAGTCAAAATTTTAATAAATAAAAAGCTTTCTTACTATGATAGTGGTGCTTAATACTACATTACATGTAAAATTCAGTTTTTCTTTGTGTTTACATGAAGTTTCAAACATTTCATTCTGGTTACTTAAAAGATTTCAATTATTTTATCAGTTAGGAATTACATTCTTATCCATTTCCTTGCACTTCATCAATATCGCTAATTTCCTAATGAAATGCGATATGATTGAAAATAGATCACTGTCAAATATGTTGGATTATCATTGTTCTAATATTTATTAGAAGTATTCATTCCTCAGCATATCCTTTTTTGAGCCAAAAGTAAAACTTTTTATGAAATTCAACTCAGAAAAGAGGTTGTTAATCTAATCGCAAAAGTGGATATAAAGTTCTGAAATAATCCCTAACGTCTTTTTCAAAAGACAATAATTAGCATTCAGAAGTTCTTGCATCGGTTAGAGTTTTGAAACCAAAACACAGATAGAGATTTTCCTCCGAAAATTAGTCAGCTATCCTGAAAAGAACAGAAAGCAATTGCATGATTTTATGGAATTTTGAGCAGTGTACGGGGCGCTGCATATGCACCCATGCTTGATAAGCAAACAGGTTAGAAAGGAATGCAAGCTTTGTCATCATCTAACGGCACCTAGCGGAAAGAATGGAAATGAGCTCGAAAGCTTATCCCCATTAAAGAGCATCAAAACAAGTATCATTCATAATTTCTACTAAATGCAAAAAAAAAAAATAAAATAAAATAAAATAAAATAAACAAATACAAATAAAAAAAATAATTGGTTTAATTCAGTCCGCAGATTTTGGATTGATGATATATGTTTTGGTTTCTGGGTTTATTGTGTCCACAGATATTTGAATACGATAAATTGGAAAGGGGCATGCGTAGATGCAGTAATTTTTTTTAATGTTGCATGATCGATTGAAGATACAAGAAGAAAAAGGTTATGGTATCATTTTCCCTGATTGGTTCGAGATTTATGAATAGTTGATTATGGGTGATATTTTTTTTAAAACGTTAAAAATGTATGCAGTTTTAGTGGTTCATAAAACTCTAGAACGATTTGTTGGTGTTTTATGATTTTTGTGAGTGATTGCAAAAATTTCTGAAGTGAACAGATTGAGAGAGATATTATTAGGATTTTGAAGACTATTGAAAAATTTCATGAAAATATTTTAAAGGAGTTTACTAATAATAATGATTATTAATAATTTTAATGACTTTGCGTGTTTCATAGTTGGGCACAATATCATACACGTTCTTTTTTTAAATGATAGGCTTACATTTAAAAAAAATATCAGAGGACAGTCAAAAAATGCGAAGACCAGCATAATCTTTATGCAAAAAATTAAAAATCCTTTGGTGAAGGAAAAGGGTTTCAACCAGTGACGTAAACAGACGATGTTAGAAGAAAAATCATAAAAACTCAAAGCTACAGCTTCACAAGTTAAATTAAAAGCTTCTGTAAAAAGAACTTGGTATTTCAATTAAACGTCCAAGGTAAATTAGGAGATTTACTTTATATAACGCAAATAAATTTGAAAACATTATCCAAAAATAATGATATGTCCTGATAAAATTAATATTGTACCAAAATATATATCCTTTATGTCTCCTATTTCACTTTTCATAAAAAGTATCAGTGTAATTTATTGACAGGAAAATGCTCGTACTTAATGTTACCCAATAAATATCAATATAATAAAAAACAATATAGAAATAAAAAGAACTAATAATATTATTTGCATTGAAAAGAGAATAAACAACATTAGAAAAGAAAACGATCAAATCAATAAGGCATATTTGAGAAATTTTTCTCAAAAATCTTGATTGATTTCACATTGGATTGCTGTAGTACAGTGGTCCGCAACCTTTTAGCTGTGGAGTGCCTAACTAATCTACAATATGATTCAGTGTGGCACAGAGCAGGACCTTTTTGAAAAAATCAGATTCCCTTGAAAATGCATGCAGATATGGAGAATAGAGATCAATAACGTACATTTACAGTTTTACAAAAATTATTTTTGAATCATATAAAGATATTTCTTAACATAAAAATAAACAGTATAAAATTTAACTATTTTTTTAAAAAAAATATATTAAAATTTTACGTATATTATGTATTTTTAAACATATATATTACAGTAAGAAGTAAACAAAAAATATAAGTATTTCCCTCAAATAAAAATTTTACTGTGACCCAAGGGCTTGCACTGCTCTACTTTTATAACTCAAAATCAGTGATATAACTTCTGACTCATTTTGCCAGGATTTTGAGCATTCAGTTGTTAAATGATTTCTGTTCGAACTCGAAATGTGTTTCATATGAGGAAAGATTTTTTTCTTACATACGTAGAACTAAAAGCGGAAAGCCGACAATCTGAAATTTTTCTCTTCAAACAATTAAACATTTTCAGCAATGGCATTCAATAATTTACAAAATAGCTATAAATTTATCTTTTGAATTGTCTTTCAGATTTTATCTTAATTCCGTAAATGTTGATAATTCAATAGGGTTGTCAAATTAGAACCAAAACACATTTATCAACTTCCATCCACTCAAAAATTTACAAATTGGTACAGCAGTGCAGAGTGTCACTGAGCATTCTGCACTGTTCATAGCACACTTGTACCACGTGCAGTGGCGTAACGTGCGCCCCCACACTGCGGGGGGCCCAAGGCCTGACTGACGCCATAAACGTAGATTTTTTCAAAATTCGATTCACATTTTTTCAATCGAATTTTTAAGTGATTTTCCAAAAAGAGATTAAACGCTCATTAGATATCTTTAATCTTATAGCCAAATCAAAAAACTTTTTTTTTCATTTGCTGTAATCCAGGCGACGAGAGATACTTTTCTTTTGTGGGTTTTCTTTTTAAAATTACTAACAAATAAAACAAAAGTCAGACAGAGAATCGAATAAAATGCCAGGAAGATACAAAAATTCAACACTGTAAAAAAAACCAAAAAAAGAACAAACAAAAAAAAACCATTACAATAGCAGTAGGGAAGGGGGGGGGGGAGACATGATTTACTTTTTAAGAAGCAGCAGAGAAAATTATTGGCATCTTTAGTCCCCCCCCCCCATGGGTTTTATATTCATTTAGCAAAGTCGTAAATAAAGTACATCTGTTATGCTTTTTTCAAGTAAAATAGTATTACGATACTTAGAAAAGCATAGACAGCACTTTAATTGAGAGCATTTGATGATAGATTTTTGAGTATTCAATCAAATGAAGCATAATGGAATGTATCAGTTTTTTATTTCATTTTTCATGAAACCATTTTTGCTTTATACAATGAACTCTCCTTATTAATAGTTGCAGAATTAACGTTAGAATGTAATCGAACTTAGGTAAAGCTCATCCCCAGGATTCAGAAATGAAGAATCAGGTAAGTGATACATTTTTCTTTTATAGGAATTTTAAATCGAAAATTATTTTACAGTGTTCGGGTCTTTCTTGGTGTTCATTTTTATTAAAGTTAACAGGTTATCTATCGTTAGAAATTTCTAGTTTTAATCAATATTATAAATACTCTCGAATGATATACATTATTTACTTCGTTTACTCAGACTCCGGTTGATTTTGTATTCAGTTAAAAGTTTAATATTAAATATTTTTACGTGATGTACATTATGTTATGGTTTGGCAATCCTTTGTATATTTTTTTATACACTTGCTGGAAAAGAGTGTTCTTGAGGACGAATGAAAGAAGATAAGCTCTGAAGAAACCACTAGAATTGTTAATTAAATGCCGAAACGACTTCAGGAAGTTTTAAACACACTGGGTTATCCAACCAGCTATTAAATAGCTCATTATCCTTTTTAAATAATTTTTATAGTTACTACTAAAACAGTGAACGCAGACTGTTTCTACTTGATTTTTGTTGGTATCGCTACAAACATGTCCTTATTTTCAAGGCTATGAAAGCAAACCGAGTACTTGGAGTTCTCAGTACTTGGAATATAAACTAAATAAAATATATTTTAAAAAAAAAAAAATCGAATTCCGGTTTTTAAATTTTTTTCATTGTTTATGTAAGCAGTACTAGGTGAATGCAGTTGTTTTCTAGAAAGAATATATATACAGTGGCGCACACAAGGGGGTTGTCCTAGGGGTCAGGACATTCCCCCCCCCATCCCCAAAGCCCATGAGTATTTTTTTGATTGATGATAATCCTATTATATTTTATATATATATAATGTAAAATTGAATTAAATACTTGTAATTAACTATTTATTTTATTAATTAATGCTAATTATTAATTCAATAATTCATTTTTTACTGTTTTTTATTAACAAAATAGACAAAGTCAAATGGTGTTGCCTTGAGGTATGGTACGAGTTGGAGGACTTTTGACCATGGACACCTTCTTGAAAATTTTTTGTGTGCGCTATTATATATATATATAAGATCCGGCTTGGGGCCCAAGACCTGACCTTGGGGGGGGCCCAATAATTTTCCGTTACGCCACTGACCACATGCCTGAGGTTACCGACATCACTGTATATATATACATACATATATTGTAATCCTAGCGAGTGATAGTTGTTTCTTATTACGACATTATTTATGATGGTGATGTTGCATTGACCAGGCGACAAGAAATTTTACTAAGCATGTAGAGGCGCACAATTATAAATATCTTAAACACAACACAGAAGGCATCCAGCTTAAAAACACACAAGCGCTCTTTTCATTTTGATGAAGACAAAAACAAGGAAACAAAGAGCAACGAGACGCGATAGCTACATGGTGAAGACTAAAAAACAAAAGAGGGAGTTATTCAAAAACAAAGTTTTTGTATATAGGGAAAAACAGGGAAAAGCACATTCTAAGAAATACAGTCACGTGTTAATGGGAAGGGAATAACTAGTTATTTTTAGAAATTACATAGTAGTTTAGGGAATATTAAGTCCCTATTATTAAGGTGTATGAAAACAATTAATGATGTTTTATTTCTTGAAATCGCCTATAAATCTATCAAAAATTTAATGTCTAAAGAATCAGCAATAAATATACCAACATAATATTTGTAATGCTTTAGAAAAATACAAATTGAGACGCTTTTCGAAATAGGGTATTAGGATTTATGAATTAGATGTTATAAATAAAGGAGATTCGAATTATGAGTAGACCTCAATTTAAGTTATTAAAATTTCTCCCTTCCGCAAGACGCGTGTGTTCACCAGGCCCACTGATATACACCAGTATTATACAAAAATACTAAGTTTAAAACTAAAATGCTCGATATATTTTATACATTTTTTAAAAAATTTCCCTTCACTTAAACATAAACAATGGCATAAAAATGATCTCCACGAAGACTAAGATTGTATAAGAATATAAAAACAAATATTTGTTATTAGAATGATAAGTATAAAATATGAGTAAATACAAATAGCGCTTAAAATGTGCACATTTTTGTTGAATGGCCATTATATCGGGGATACTTTAAGTTGTAATGTTTGAAGTTTTAAAAATGCACAATACCAAAATATCAAAATAAGAGTATTAAACGCTTGGAGAAAAACAGAAAATAAGATTAAAAAATAACTGTAATATAAAATATTATCAATGATAAACATATGCTTGTTTCAACACTAAAAATTGGTAGACTTCTTTGCCTAAGTAGAACTTAATAATCTTAATGGTAGATTAAAAGAAAAGGTAATGTAAAGAAGAAAATCAATTCTAAAATTCTGGGAGTTGCTTCTACCAGATGCCGGGGGTGTGGTCGTAAATAATTCAGGTTCAAATATATATTTAGTAACATCTATAAATCTACAGAATTTTATTAGGTACGAGATTAATTTTTCTTTGGTATTTAGATTTTTGTATATAAATAAATTTACAAATATATTACGTGCTTCTTCAAACGTCTTCTTTGCAAATGTAATTTATTTTCTGATAAGTGAAGAACTTTGGTATAATATTTTTGTAATACAAAGATATCGTTTGTTATCTTACATTAAAAAAATCATTAGACAATCAAATATATCTATCTTGGTTTGGTAAGTAAGAGAAGGCAAATTTTCAATTTATAAATGAAGAGAAAAGTTATAAAATGTAGCATTTCGCTATTTTCATTGATAGTTGGTGCATTACAAATGTCGTCCACTAAGGCAATCAGCCTCGAACAAAATTATCAAATACTTAACCAAAATAAATCTTTTGATTTTATTCTTCCTTTCAATTATTTGGTTTGGATTTTCATATATAACTGTGATTTCCGAATGATTAGTTTCTAAATTTATCAGAATTCTTGCACCAATTTTAGCGACACTGGTAAGCGAAATCATTCTTTTTTTGTTTGTTTGTTTATGAGTGAAAAAATATCGTTTTTAAAGTTAACACAAAACATACGCAGCGCTTTAACATTTGATTGCAAAGGTTTAAAGAATTGCTCAATACATCGTAAATATACGGACAAGTTCCATAGTAAAGCTTACTATGGGAGCGATGAAGTCATTAGTACTCTTTTCTTCATCCGGTTGTAGCAAAGTCCCTGTTGCTTTGAGCTAAAAAAAATTAACAAAGTATTTTAGAAAAGATACTGAAATATATAAATAATGTAAAATCCTGAATCTGAAATCTACAGATCATCTTCTATCCTTATACTAGTTCAAAAAAAAAAAAAATTGGCATAGAGACTGCCGATAGAAGTGAAAACTTAGAGCTCTTAGAATAAAAATTTTAATTTCATAATGTTTGAATTAAAATTTTCAACATCAATCTGGTTTTCACATCTGTTGACACTCCGAGCAACAATTAAATGCATGTTTATATGGTTTTTCATTATTCAAATATATTAAGGGCTGTTAAAATTTCAGGGGTATTACGAGTGAGTTAGAGGATTCTGCATTTTAGCATATCGCTGTAATTTTTAAAAGTAAAATACAAGCAATACATTGAAAAAGGCCGTACCAGTAATCATATACCTAAAATATTATCGGTTACTGCGATCCTGGCGGCAGGAACTGTCTTCATTGATTTTTAAATTTTTATTTTGCTTATTGTATATTTTATGCCCCCCCCAAACATGTATCTTGTCATTTTAAATCGAAAAATCTTTTTATTTTTAAAATTCCATTTTTCTGATCCAAAAAGAATTCAGTTTAGTTTTAAATATAAAATTTAATAATGAGTTAACAGTGAGTTTAATAATGAATTATGTGCCATGTTTTTTTCTTCACTTTATTCATGCATTGTCATCCACCTGTTTGCTATGGTCCATATTTCAAGTCTAGGCTCATTGGGAAGTTAGTATAAAATCAATTCCAAAATTCCACCCG
Organism: Trichonephila clavata; assembly: GCA_019973975.1. Taxonomy (NCBI): domain Eukaryota; kingdom Metazoa; phylum Arthropoda; class Arachnida; order Araneae; family Nephilidae; genus Trichonephila; species Trichonephila clavata. The sequence continues at coordinate 125,985 of BMAO01031289.1, forward strand.
GACAGACATACAAGAAAGTGAGATAGTAAAAACATGGTAAAATAAATAAGGTTAATGAGCTATTCTGAATACTGTTTGCTTGTTATAATTTACAACTAATAATCTGACGCTGTCAAAGGAAATAAAAAGAATTACTACTTACAAATAAATCTTTATCTGCAATAAAATTTCAATTCGAAATCATTTCTATACTTATAAACCACTTTTTTAGAAATGAAGTTTGCTATAAATATAATAATTGGTTAGAAAATGTTCTCCGAATATCATATACAATAACTTAAGTACTCTTGCTTCATTCACGGCAGGAAGGAATTGGTAATTTCTAGGATATTGGTACTTGTTTCAAACTTCAGGCAACGATATTTTGCTTTTGAAGGAAGGCAATGAACGACTTCCTGTGGGAGCGGAGAAAGATTTGGTTTGGAATCCTAGCCTGACCCATTTATGACGCCAACTTTTTTCGATCAAGTTTAAAATTTGGCAACCCTGTAATAATACGAGAGCTAGCAACATCAGAAAAACAAAGAATTTTAGAAAAGCTGATTCTTTAATATATCTCTCTGCGTCCTTCCGAACAGCGTGCGGGCTATCTGGCTACCAGTAAATGTTGCATTTATTAATGCGCATCATACCTTTACAGGAAAAAATATTGATTTTTTAAATTATTTTAGAAAGAAATCTTTCTTTTTCACTAAATTTAAAATGTTATTAACAACATGAATTTATTAATGCCATTTTTGGTGTTGAAAATAATGTGCCAAATGCTATTTTAAAAAAAAAAAAAATTAATTTCAAACCATTTTAGAATGTCTGTAACGTTATTATTACTTTATTTATACATAATTAAGTACAAATTTAATTTGCCAGACATTAATTCGGTTGCGTTCTTAATAGCCAGGCCGATTTATTGGTGTAGTATACCGCGGTGTTATGAGAGAGACAGTGACAAAGTAGGTAGGCGGAAGACAGACAGGATTACGTTACACTATTTAAAGTATTCGAAAAACTTTATTTTAATGTCTTCGATGATGAGTATAATAAAAAATTAATATTTAAATTATTTAAATAATAATAAATAGTTGATTAAGAGGGTTCTCCCATGTGACGTCCTGTTTTTTAAGTATTCTTAGAGAATATTTTTTTTTTTTGACGACCAGTAAAAAGATAGAACTTTAAATTTTTCATCATTTATTTATATGTATTTTAAGAGTATGTATATACATGTTTAGCTAAAAATATCCAACAGAACGTGAGTTATAGCACTCAGAACACACCCTCCTCGAAAAAATGAACACTCACTTCCTCCACGATTCCGCTGATTGACTTATTTTAAATAAAAAAAAAACTAACGGTGTTTTAATTTATAAGTTTAAATGCACAGAATGGACTATACTCAATTGAAAATATCAAAAATTGGATTTTGAGTAGAACTCTGAAGAAAAAGTTTCAAGTTTTATGGGTTTTTTTGTTATGTTTTTATTATAAAAACTAGAAATATTTTGAATTTTGGAATGATCGTAGTCCATTTGGTACGTATATATGTGCTGAGTCTACCCTATAAATTTGAAGTTTTTCGGTCAAATCTTTCTTGAGATATGATGGAGGAAAGTTTGAAAAACACAGTTTTGAGAAAAACGTCTTTAAAGTTTCAAGTCCGATTAAAACATAATGAAAATTTTAACTTAGTGCTAGGAACAGCTGCTTTTATAACACCTGCTTCTTTATAACGACTTCGAAATTAAAAAAAAATTACTTTACCACCCTATTGTAGACATGTTAAGAAAGAAATTTTTGAAGAAATTTTTTTTCTCGATTTCTTGAACCCATCGCATGGGTGGATCCCTTAAATATTTCGTCAGCCTGGGGTGACTCAGTACTCACTCCTGGGTTAACTCACTGATTTTAAAATTTGCCCTAACCTACGCCTCTCCTTTATGTGGACAAGCAGCAAGGACTCACAGAATAGAATTCTTTTTAGAAGGAGTCCAAAATGTATGTTAGATAAATTTTAAATGTCCGCTATTCATGAGGAATACAGACCAAAGAGCTTTGAGTAAATTTCCTACTATTAGTCAACTGATCAGGAGAAATGAAAAAAGAAAAATCTTCAATTAAACGAAGGAAACAAAGAAAATATCGTTTTTTAAACATCATATAAATTTTATTGTAATTGAATAAAATGATTTTATAAAAGATAGAGAAAAAATTGCCATTGATACAATAACAAAATTCTCATTACTATTTATACATATTATGTTTAGGTAATCAGAATCTATTTACCCCTGAAATATGTGTTTTCATTCCGTAATAGTGTCACAAAAAACTGATGCATCTCCATTGTCGTCATCATCATCACTGCTCCCATTATTATCAATATTATCATCATCATTATCATCATCTTGCGTTTTGTTTTGGTTTTCTAGTAGTGTTGGTTCTGGAGCAAAAAAAAAAAAAAACTTTTTTATATAGATTATCATGGTCTAAATAATAATTTATTCTTTTGATTTATTATATTATAAATAATACTTTACTTTTTATGATAATGTCAGCCACTGATGATGGAAACTGCTCCCCAGCAAACCAAACGAAATCATATTTATCATCATTGATGATCCACCCGGAAGCTAACGGCAATAAAGATGATGGAATTTTTAAATGAGCATTTCTCCAAAACTTTGTCACATACCGCACTCGCAATAAATGCTGATATAATTCAGCTTTACATGGTGGTAAGCTGGATGAATCGAAACTTCGACATTTCTTTTCGAAATTTTCATCGGGTTTTTTTGATTGATACGCTTTCGAAAATAGATAGAAGCTGAAATCATTAACATTTGAAGAGTTAGGCACCCCATACATGTGGATAGATAAATTTTTCCAATGTGGCAAATGTACGTTCAAGTTTATCTTCATTGTCAGTTATAATCTCTTGACATGCTAACTGATACTCGACAGATTTTTCGAGCAGTTTGAAGGGTCTTAGTTTACCTTTCCGAAAAAATGCTGGGGTATAATCGCACCCTGTTATTGCGTGGAAACATGGTAGAGTTTTCGATAAAGAAATACCAAGACGTTGGTATAAATCATTGATGCTTATAAGACGTTCATGGTTTCCTACGCCCCATTGCATCCAAAGCTTCAAAGATGCATTCAGATGATCCATATTTCCAAAAAGTATAATCAGAATATCGGAGTCTGAGCAGCGTACAACAACTTGAGCGTCAACGCTTATCTGGCAAATGTGATATATAATTCGAGTATCAGCTTCTTCATGTTCTTCACATGATAATGATTCTTCAATGTTTCTAATAACTTGGTTATTTACAACACGATACGAATATCACTTATCGAAGCTTAGATAAATAGTTTTATTCCCAATAAAAGGAAACATGTTATCGTTAGCCCAATGATCAATCAAAAATTTTACGAGAGCTTCCTTGAACTGAGTATTTTTTAGTTCGCCAGCAAAATTATGAGGCCGAATTTGATTGGGTCCAATGGAAATTGTACTGGTTGTTTCGATGCGACGTAAACGCTCATAATCTTTTATGGAAGGTGTGAAATACCGATCAAACACAACGTCAATGCGAGATGATTTAAACTGTGAAATCATTCTAAGGAATTTTTTTGATATGCCATCGAAAGTTTGAGGTACTTCTTTCATGAGGTGTAACATGAAGAAACCGTCTAAAATGCTAATATCAAAAAATAAGGATTGCTGATTGGTCTTGCTAACTTTTTTCTCGAAAACTTTAATTAATTGTGCTTTATCTGTTTTACAAATACTACCATCTGCATGATACATCGATGTTGGTATCGGCGTTAGTGGAAATCCAAGTACTTTTTCAATATCGACTTTGTTGGTCATAGATATACCAAAGAGTCGATCAAACAGATCTCGTTGCATTCTAGCTCAATAATTTTGTTACCAAGAGTTATTTTTTTCTTCTTTGGAGCACCAGCAAAATTAAGCACTTGATTTTTTTTTATTGGCTTATCAAATCTGTCCTGATCTTCAGCACATTCAGTAATAAACTGTTTCCGTAAATCTTCGCCATTTTTCTCAATGTTCGGCAAAAAGTTCGCTACATTTTGAGGTACAGGCTTGGCAGTTGTAATGTTATATAAACTATCTTTGTCTAAACTTTCATCAAATGGATTAATATTCTTCTCAAAAATTTCAATGAAATCAGCGATTTGTTTGCCATAAATTTTGATTCGATTTGGTTGCAAATCCGCAGACACGTCTTGTAATTGCTTCAATCCACAAACATCGAGAACGTGGGAGATTATAGCTGCTATAATGCTGTGACTTTTGGTCCAGCGTTGACGGGCAGCTATGGAATTAGTAAAATGTGCAATACCACTGAGACGTCTAGCCGCTTCGGCATTGATAGTCTGCTCCAGTGTAAGATCAATTGGTATCCTCGAGAATGGTTTGTCGGTTCTTTTTATTCCAAAATATCCATTCATGAAATCATTTTTTAGTCCAGGATGTGTTTCATCTACTTTATTTAAATTGTCTAAATATTTAACACACCATCGAGCATAATTCGGTTGATTTACTGCGAAAAATAAATTGGTTATTTTTGGAATAACATATTTGAACATTTCAAAATCTCCCATGCGTATGCTTCTTGACAGGGTAATATAATAGTTTACGAGCTGGATGTAAATCAAATAGAATTGAGCCGTTTTGCCATGCTCACCTTGTCTTGTTTCTTCTACGAATTTTTGATATGCAGATAATACTCTCGATAATACATTATTAGGTAATTCTATTGTTATAGATGAATGAGAATCTATAACTTCCTGATAATGAAGGAGATCGTCCATAACTTGTTCTTCAGGAAATTGTATTCAGTATTGTCCATCTTCAAAAATTGATTAAAATATAACATTTGCAAGCCAAGAGCCATCAACGGGTGCAGACGTTTGCAACGATTAAAATGTTTACCTTCAATTATACCGTTCACTGATCCAGAAGCAATAATATTACTCTCAATCATCATATGAGATAGACCACACTCATTTATAAAAACTCCTATGGCTTTAAAGAAAGCCATCATTAAATGGAATGAACCAAGATGGATGAAAAGATTATTGAATTGTGGCTTTGACGTTGATTGGATTTTATATGCTATTTTAGCTATCGCCAGGTCATAAGTAACTTGCACGTATGTTTGATTACATTCCTTTCCAACAATTTGGGCCTGTTCTATTGTATGTTTAACTACCACTACATTTGTTGGTGAAAAATTAATAGGTGTAAGATAAGATACTTTTTGTTTGGGACTAGTATCTTTAATGATTTTAGAATTAAAACCTGTCCACATTGGAGTATTTGGCACATGCAAGAAGTGTGAAAGTAAATATAACAGATCTATTGTTTCTATCAAAGGTAAATTTGCAGGTAGAGTTGGTTCATTGTCTTCAGCTGGTGTTAAATTTTCTAACATTTGCAATCGATGATTAAACGACGGTAGTTCTGGAGTTTCCTCGTTAAAAGTCCGTCTACTTTTTGTTGGTGGTAACGGTATATCAAGATTTCCACTTATATTACTTGAATTTAATTCAATATCATAATCATCACTTACATTTTGGTAAATTATTCCTACGGTTTCATGTAAAGTGTCCTTTTCAGTTAAAGTATCAACGTATCTATCAAAATTATCGAATGCTACACCTGTGCATAATGACGGACTCTGAATGATGTCAGGAGGGCAAATTTGAGAACGGTTTACAGATGAGATCGTAGCTTCAGTTTCCAGTTCTTCCAGCGTATTGTAGTTACAACAATGTCCAAGTCGATTTAAAATATTAATTATTTTTCGACTACTTGTAAGACTTTTCACGGTCATACCCAGAGTTATGTGCTTTGATGGCTTAACAATACCATTACTTACACAATAAATAGCATCAGAAGCCAATGAGTTGCTTAATCTATGACAATTGACTCCATCTCTGAGACGAATATCTTTACCTCCAATTAATGCTTTGAAAAAGCGATCTAGTTTTTCTGGAATGGTACACTCACCATTAATCAAATCTTCCATCTTCATTACGGCAGGTAATGTTGTTTTATCCATTTTTAAAATAGTACTTCGTAGAATGTGAGCGCAACTTTATCAATAAGATCATCCTCTTCAAGTGTTTTCAGATCTTCTTGTTCCAATAGGTTACTATTTTTATGCATAATAACTTTTCTTTTCTTTTCCATTACAATCTTAATTTGCTTGAATTGTTTTACTATTTTTTTTTCAAGATGATGATTTGTCATTAAACTTACATCTGCTTGAGGTTGATGTATTAACTCTTCTTGTAATTCGCTATTATATATGTCACAAAGGGAAGCTAATAACAAATAATTTCTTTTTTTAACTACATCTTCTTCAATAATTGACACAATTTTATCAAAAATATTCTTATGAATATCTCGTACACTATGCCAGGAAGTGCATGCAGTATCAGCAGTAATTTTTTTGTAGTCATTGAAATATCCCACTTCACACGAATGGTGATAAAAAATTGGAGCATTTGAGTTTTTTAGATTATTAATTGTTTGTAATAACTCTTGATTTTGGAATTTTGTAACCCATTCTGTTATTTTGTCATATACTTTGGCATCATTGGAAGAATGTAAACTTTGTTGTTTACCTTTAATTTGCTTTCGATCTTTTCCACAGAAAAAGCAAATTCTTTTGTTATCAACACTTGTGTTTCTTGATTCGCGATCTTCACTCACACTCACATCAATTAGAGCATTTGGTAACAGCGCAGTAGAATTTGATGTGCTAGGAATGTCTTCTGCTAAACTTGAGCTCCCATAATCAAATACGACTGTTTCACTCACACCTACTCGAGAATTTGGCAATAACATTGTAGAACTAGATGCACTAGGAAGGTCTGTAATTGATAAATTGGAAGTTTCAACGCTATGAAACACTGTCGCACGTTCAGCCACTGGAGTATCTGGCAATAACGGCGTAGAACTCGATGAAATAGGAAGATTTGTTAATGAAATAGAATTATTGTCACATATATTACGAATATTTAGCCATTAAGGCTGTAAAAGAACTGTAACATCGTCTGTGATATCCATCGGTAGTATTAATTTCCTCCGGTAACTTAATGTTGTTATATTTTAAGTTAAAATTAACACGTACACATAAAATTTCTTTACATTTTTTCAACTTTTCTTCTACAAAAGTTATTATTTTTTCATTTTGGCCATTGCAAAAAACACATTTCATTTTATTAGCCATTATGATGCTCTCACGAAGATTAAAATAATCACACAGTTAGACTATATACCTATTCCAGATCCCATTTCTAGATTTGACGACGAAAATATTAATTTACAAACCTATAAAAGCGAAATCGTTGCGTCGGAGATATCTTACCATAATATAAACAATTGTCTAGTTTTCTGAAAATGGAAATTAAAAAAAAAAAGACACGTGCATGTGAAAAAAATATATTTATGTTCTAACCCAGCGTTTCTCAATCTGTGGAGTGTGCCTATTGGGGGGGGGGGGCATCATAAACCTACGTGGGAGGCGCGAGCACATCGAAAAGTCCAAAATAAATATTTAAAATAGTTACTAATTTAAAGAAGCAGGTGTTATGAGAAAGCAGCTGCTCCTAGCGATAAGCTAAAATTTTCATTGTGTTTTAATCACACTTGAAACTTTAAACACGTTTTTCTCAAAGCTGTGTTTTTCAAACTTTCCTCCATCATATCTCAAGAACGGTTTGACCGAAAAACTTCAAATTTATAGGGTAGACTCAGCACATATATACGTACTAAATGGACTACGATCATTCCAAAATTCAAAATATTTCTATTTTTTAAAATAAAAACATAACAAAAAAACCCCATGAAACTCGAAACTGTTTCTTCAGAGTTCTACCAAAAATCCAATTTTGATATTTTCAATTGAGTATAGTCCATTCTGTGCATTTAAGCTTATAAATTAAAACGCCGTTAGTTTTTTTAAATTTAAAATAAGTCAATCAGCCGGAATCGTGGAGGAAGTGAGTGTTCATTTTTTCGAGGAGGGTGTGTTCAGAGTGCTATAACTCACGTTCTATTGGATATTTTTAGCTAAACATGTATATACATACTCTTAAAATACATATAAATAAATGATGAAAAATTTAAAGTTCTATCTTTTTACTGGTCGTCAAAAAAAAATATTCTCTAAGAATACTTAAAAAACAGGACGTCACATGGGTGAACCCTCTTAATCAACTATTATTATTATTTAAATATTTAAATATTAATTTTTTATTATACTCATCATCGAAGACATAAAAATAAAGTTTTTCGAATACTTTAAATAGTGTAAAGTAATCCTGTCTGTCTTCCGCCTACCTACTTTGTCAGTGTCTCTCTCATAACACCGCGGTATACTACACCAATAAATCGGCCTGGCTATTAAGAACGCAACCGAATTAATGTCTGGCAAATTAAATTTGTACTTATTTATGTATAAATAAAGTAATATTAAAGTTACAGACATTCTAAAATGGTTTGAAATTAATTTTTTTTTTTAATAAAAAATAGCATCTGGCACATTATTTTCAACACCAAAAATGTCTGGCATTAATAAATTCATGTTGTTAATAACATTTTAAATTTAGTGAAAAAGAAAGATTTCTTTCTAAAATAATTTAAAAAATCAATATTTTTTCCTGTAAATGTATGATGCGCATTAATAAACGCAACGTTTACTGGCAGCCAGATAGCCGCACGCTGTTCGGAAGGACGCAGAGAAAGATATATTAAAGAATCAGCTTTTCTAAAATTCTTGTTTTTCTGACGTTGCTAGCTCTCGTACTATTACTAGAAGAAAGTGGCAAAATCTTTGCTGTGTGTAACTCAGTAACTTTAAATTAAGGACATGAAAACTGAAAATGGATGATATTGGATTACTCCAATATAATTCTCAGTCCTTTCTATTAAAAAAAAAATTAATCAAAATAATGGTTGAATGTAAATTTAATTTGTCGTTCTTTTTTTTCTCTTTCACTATTTACATTTATTTCAAAGTGAATGCTTTTCATACTTTTGATTTTTCTATATGTCTCTGTTCAAATTAACTTTTCTGATATTTTATTTGGAGGATTGCTATGAAAGAGACGAAAGTGTGGTTCTACAATATGATAATTGGATCCTCCTAGACCAGGAAAAGGGAAGGAAACTTAGGACCACTCCTTTGAAACTTCTCACTCATCTCATGATTCACATGGGGTAGGGGGCTATTTTACGACACGACACTCGAACACAAACGCGCCTTATTAGCTTGTTAAAAAAACGTGGGAACCATTCTTCTCATTTCTTTTCCCTGATTTATTCTTTTTGGCTAGATATTTTTAACTCTATATCTTGATTAGAACGAATATTTTAATTATATTACAACGCAAAATATTTTTAATGTAAACGGATTAATAATTTTTTTTTGAATTTTTGTAAACTATTAATAACATAAAATAGACATTTGAATCAATACTGAAAAATAATTGCTATTATGCATCTCTCTATGCTGTACATCAAATATTATCATTATTAACTTTTATTAAGTTTTTCCACGCAATTTATTTGTGAGAAATTTAATGAAAATATTATTGTATGAAAAATATAAGAAATTATATCGAAATCATGCTTCTATTAGAAGTCTATTTTTATAACTATTGGACGGTGTGTGAAAAAACTCCATGTAAGATTATAGCGAGTGAAAGGTCAAAAAGCAAAATGACATTAGAAGTAGTACATATATATATTTTACATTTAAAAAATATGAATTTTTTCGTTTACTTTTTTGCTGGTTTTTTTTTAAGTTGCTTTCTTAAAAAATGAATGTTTTAAAATCATTAATTAAACTCATTGTTTTTAAAAATTTTATTTCCCCTTCCCCCCAAAAAATATAAATTTTTTTAAAAACACATAAGGAGGGAAAGTACCTTTATACATTGTAAAAATCAATTTTTGAAAAATATTTTTAAAAATTATTACAGAAGGCTAGAAACGTTTTAAAGCAAACCTAATCAATATCCAACAGTAATTACGCTCTCTGCAATAAAAAATATAGATGTGAACAGAAACTAATATTATAAAAAAAGTTAACAAATAGATTTTTCGTTAATTTCTGATTGAATTTCGTTGGCTGGTCTCTCTCTTTTGTTTTGTTAATATCGCACTTCGAAACAACGTGAGGGGTATAGAGGTGACGAACTTCGTAATTTTAAATCACGATGAATTCAGGAGGATGACACCTGATTTGACATTTTACTCTCCAGACTGTTCAGATTGGAAATACACTATTAATATTTTTTATTTAATATAGAGTTATATAACAGGGGCGTAGCGAGGTAACCAAACGCCTTGGTGCAACAACAACAAAAAACACCGAGGGTTCTATTTTGATTGGACTTTATCAAGTAAAAATATATTAGTATTTTAAATATACAAAGCTATTTTAACATCAGCCCTTTATCATGATCTGCAGAATATATGAAGTTGTCGTGTTAGCCTAGTGGACAAGGTAACAGACTAGTGACTGATATGTCATGAGTTCGAGCCCAGTACCACTGAAGACCCCCGTGTAGGGGCGCAATGCACGTCAAATCTGTTGAGAGCTCAAAAGTCCTCCCGTTGGTGTGGTAGTTAGGAGAGGGGATGCCAGCTCTGGCGTCGTCCTTGTCACTTGACCATGGTTCAAAATTACGAGGTTCGTCTCCAAAAGCCCTCGTCTGAACAGTGCGACGTTAATATTCACTCACGCAGAACAGAGGAAAGTAAAGCTACATACTACTTACAGGTATGTGTATGAGTTTTCCTGAGTAAACTTTAGTGAGATTACCCAGGTTCGATTTAACACGGGATAGACAGGAAACGATACAAAAAATAAGCTCACATGAAAATGATACAATATTATAATTATTTTTAAAAAACACCCCTGCAAAAGTGGGAGTGGGACAAAATTACATAAATCTATTTATTACAGATACGAGTTGTGGCGAAATACTCGAAGAGGAAAATAGCTTATTATGAATAATACTGTTATTAAAAAAAATTACCAAGAAGAAATAGCTTCCTGTGTAAGTTTAAGACGCATTTTTCATGGAACCTGAAGCTTATTTTCAAGTAACACTTGGAAAAATGAAAAAAATTGAAAAATAACATAAATTTTCAATAAGTAAATTCGCAACATCATATACACAAAGGAAAGGAAAGAGAGGCCCCTGACCACTCCCAAGGTGTTCTCTCTCAAAATTGGGTGGAACCGAGCCAAATGTACTGTCACCGCATGGTACTCAAAGCTACGGCTAACGACAGGCGTACAGTCTAGCCCGATGCCATGATGAATATCGTGGGCCTCGATCTGACTACGTCAGACAGGTGGCATTAGTAACAATAACAAGGAAAGGAAGGATTTTCTCTCTGAATTGTTTAAATTTGTTTTTAATTTTAAGAAATACTTAAATAGCAGATAAATTTAAAATTTTAGGTTTTTTTTCAGAATACACAAGCATTCTTCCGTTTTCAATTTTATAAAAGAATGTAGAACTATAATGTACATCCTTCAAAAGTTATCTAGTGAAAAAGGAAGAAAGCCAATCAGTTTTTATTCTTTTTGTGTTCATACTTTTTGCTATTGAAAAAAATTGAATAATTCCATAACAAAATTTTCTTTGATGCTTTAAAGTTTGTACTTAACAGAAAAAAAAAGTGAAAAATAAAGCTTCATATGCATTTTCAAAATTAGCTTCAAAAATTTCCCCTTCATTTTGTTACAAGTAATCGTGAATCGCAATACAATCAACATCATATGTACCAATATTCACATGCACACAGATATTTGTAAAATCAAGAAGCTCCAAACAGTGTTATGCATGACAAATATTTATATCTTCTTTTCGAAACATGTAATTAAAAGATTTTAAAAGTACAAATTTTATGTTTTATTTAGAAATTAAAGATGCAAAATCTTACATAAAAGTTCTTAAAAATCAATGCTGAAGCACGCATAAAATACTTTGCAATAGTAAAATTCAAACATTTTAATTAATAAAACTGAACCGTAAAATATGTTATACAAACTTTATAAACACATTTCTGTTAAATTATATCTAGCAAAAAGTTTAAGTGAACATTTCGTATATAAATATAGATGCGATTTTTTTAAGATGAGCACTAAGCAATTTTTTCCCCTTAGAATACATACGAAAACTTAGGACTTCTCAGATTTTATAAATTTGGTTGTAATGGGCTTACAAAGGAAGGGCGGTCATCTATAAAGTTTTTTAAGTACCACCAATTGTCTCACGGAAAATATTAGGGACCCTCTATAAAGTCTGGTTTTAAGCCCCAAGCCGGATCTTACAAAGGATTACTTATTCGACATCAGTCAGTCTATATGGGGCCCCTTGAATCCTGGGCCTCCCTGCGATGCGGAGGTATACTTTAAGCCATTGAGTACTACTAACATTTTTTTAAAAAAAATATATAAAATATATTTTGATGGATTTAAGTATTAAATAAATGGAATTAACTGATTAAATTTGATGTTTTGTGAAAAGTAGTGAAAAATAAATTAGCAGCTCGCATCAATAGGATGACGTTTACTGTAACGACCATTAATTAAAAAAATTGAAGTTAATTTATTATTTTCAAGTCAAAATGTTAACATTCGTCAAAAACGTTTATATTCTGGATAATCTGTGCATGTTTTCACTAAATATTTCAACGTGGTTGACAATATCATATGGAATGCATACATTTATTCCTAATAATGTAAATGAAAATGACTTTCGTATTATATGCTGCATAAATTTGTAAGTCAGAAAATTTTAGTTTATTACAGTAAAGTATTTATACTATTTAAGGATTTTCTCAAAATTTTCTTCCTTGAATTACTGATTTCAATACACATAACATATTCATTAAAGGTAATATTAGTACTATAAATGAATGGTTTGGAAACACAAACAACTGAAAATTTTAATTTGGATAGGCGACGCAGTACCTCGAATTTCTGAAATGCTAGTGACAAATATGTGACACGTATCTCGTTTCTCCCATCCATATTACGCCGTCTAAGGATTGCAAGGATCAATTTCGTTTAATATGAAGCATACTACGATATTCAAAACAAAGGGTCGTGAAATGAAATCAAGATTCGAAACCATAGCGCATTTGGAAAGCCCATTTATTTTTAGCCTGACCATAACTCAAATATAAATTCTAATGCAAGCAAATGAATATAAAAATTGCAATAAAACTTTCTAAACCTGATGAATTTTATTGAAACAGGTATGAAATGAAATAACTGGGGAGTTTGTGAAATTCATATATAGGATGAAATCATTTTAATACAATTTATGGTGTTTTCCAATCGAAAAAAAACCTTTTTATAATACTGAATTATCTGATGCCTTAAATTCATTTCATTTAATTTTTTTAAAAAAAACTTTCTTTTATATATTAGAAAATTACATTTAATGACAGATTCCAGTAATATCCTGAAATAATTTTTTTAAATAACACTGAGACTTCGACATTTATATAAGTGGCGTTCGAGATCTGATTCCAATACAAAGACAGAGACGGATTAAGTTAGTGGAGGACCCTGGCGGTAAAAGGTTTGAGGCCCATGAATTCAAGAGTAATAACTAAAATAGTGAAAAGGTTCGTTAAACTTAAAATCTCGTAATAAATGTATAGCTATATTAAAACTCAATTGCTCAAGATAAACTTAACTTTAAAAAAATTGGAAATTAAAACTTGGAATTTCGGATAATATGTCAACTGGCTACATGTGATGACCGTCGTCCTTATATAGGCCTAGTCGATTTGTGCAATTGTAAGTCATACACATTTATTTGTTGGGGTTTGTACGAGTATTTGACAACGTATGCTACGCACTGTTTACTTTTATGCGTCATAGTTGGGGCCTACATTTGTGCAGAGGCTCAGGGTCTACTTTTGCGAAAGGGCCAGGGCCCCAAGAAGTCTAAAGACATCCCTGCTTACTGTACTAAATATAAAGATGTATAAATGTGCTGTGTGTGAAGCCTTCTGTGCGTATAAATTGTACAAATCTTGTGGTAAGAATTGCTCAAGTTTAGGGCCCTGGCGGCCATCCAGCCGCTTAATCCACCTCTGCACAAAGGCCTTAATTTATCAGACTCTAACTAGGTCTGGGCCTATAGTATTTGTATCTCGTGAAGAAAGATTACCAAAGAAATTCAAAATTGAAAGATTTGCTAGATTTCTAAGCAAAACGATGTTTGATATCAGTGGCGTAATGTACGCTCCCGCAACGTGTGGGGCGGGGGGGGGGAGCCCGGTGTGTTACGGTTTTGCAATTCTTATAAGATATGGCTTGGGGCCCCAAAATCTGATTTTGCATGGAGGCCCTAATATTCTACGTAACGCCATTGTAATAGTAATTTTTTTCATCAGATTATTTTCCAAAACTCAATAAATGTTTTGTTTTTCAAAAAATTTAAAATTTTGCAATAAATTTCATTAAGTTCTTATGAATGTTTTTGTTTCATTGATTTTTATTAGATACATGAATATTTAGATCTATATAAATAAAATGTACTCTAATAACAAAATTTTGGTGAAATATGTTTGTTTTTTTACTATATCCTTTAACACGAAAAATATTTCATTTCCAAAATAATCAGTTTCGTGTTAAACAATTTTCACCGTATTCGGAAATATACGTATTTTTTTTTAAAAAAAAGATTAAAAACAAAATATTAACAGCTAAACTAGTTTCATGAAAATTTTATATTATTGTATATGTTTGATTTTCCTGTGCAATTGTCTGTACTTCATAATATTTAGTATTTTGGATAGCTAACCCTTCTAGCAAAGTAGACATGTTTTTAGAACTTATAAATAATATTGTGCGTATCTCATTACTTGGTACCATCCGAAACATTTTTCAAATGATTTACTACTTGCTAGTATTCAAAATTACAACATACGGTTAAATAATTAATTACATATTAATAATAAAAGTTTTTCTTAGGATTATAAAAATATATTAATGTATTATGAAATGCAATTTTGCTGTACTTTTACCACTTGTACAAATGATCTAACTGTACTTAACAATTGTCAATATTCTTA
>BMAO01031290.1:0-21771 GCA_019973975.1 Trichonephila clavata
ATTGTTTTGTTTTATTGCTAAGTTACATTCTTTTGAAGAAGAATGTTTTTTTTCCAGTGCATGCTAAGGGGGTTAAGGGTCCTGAGAGGCCTTAAATTGTTAAATTATTTTATATTCGATTTTTAGTGTAACTATTTTATTTCAAAGGCATATTTAAATACAATTAAATAAAATTATTCAATCAAAACAATCTACAATATAAATAATCAACGACCCCCTTCCCTTCCTCAATGGGCGTTGGTAAAATTATCAAACATTGAGCGATCCATGACGAAAAAAAAATTGAGAAACGCTGATGTAATGTACTATAAGTATTTACAAAATTCTACCTGATATTTTCTGAGAAATTTTGTTTCATTTTTGTGTCCATGAGTAGAAAATCCATTCATTATATCCAACCCAACATATAAATTAACCAATAAGTTTTGGGGATTCAAGAAAAAATATACCCTCTTTCCTCTAATAAAAATAAAGCTAGTTATGCGGCATGAACAGCCATTTTTCTATTTCCTATGTACCTAAAAATAGCAACTATTTCCTACACAGCTCCAACAAATTCTTCTCTAATCAACCACGTCATCAACTCATGTCTTCCACATCACCCCAAAAAACCCTTCTTGTGACATCCACACATAACAAAGAGAACCATGATTAAATTCTTGCAATCAAATCCCAGTTTGGGCAGGGTAAATTCCAACAACCTCTCCCACTGGCAACACCTCCCTCCACCCTTGGCGACACTGTATAAAAATTTCCTCTTATCCGTCCTCAAGTGAGAAAACCTAACGGTCCGGAAAATTAAAACCACCCTGTGTCAACATGTCTTTCTCTTACAGGGGTGGAGATTTTGCCTCTGCATCCCTCATTGCTCGAGCGTCATGCTAAATTAATTTAATACTTAAGCTCAACTCGGCGTACGTTATATGGATTCGAATTAATGCCGTACCGAGCGAAGAGTATTTGCCCTATGTTGTTTTATCTTACCTTTTGGCTGATGGAAAAGGGAAGGGCCAAGGGAGGGATGGTGTTGTTTTAGGGGTCGATGAAATTGGAGTGGTCTAAGAGTTTAGTGATCATAGGTCGTTCCGATGAAATTTTTCTCGTCGGAGTTTGTTTTCATTAAAAAAGATAGAACTAATGAAAAATTTGTTGTTTTAATAATGTCGATGAGATGGAAAGTTTCAATACCTTTTGGATTGGTTTTTTTGTTGTTTTTGTTTTCGGGAGGTGTTATTAATTTCGTTGATCTGGGGATGTTTTATCATGCATGTTACGCTCAGCTTAGTGTTTATACACACACACACATGCACACACACACACACACACACACATAATATATATATATATATATATATGTGTGTGTGTATAAAAATTGTCAACTCTCGATAATTCGAAGTTGGAGGGACCAATGAAAAACTTCGAATTATCAAGAGGGTAAAAAAACTCCCTAAAATTCTCGAAGAGAATTTTAAACTATGTGACATATAAATTTGAAACTATGCAATAAAACAACAATTGTACATATATATAAAATTATTTAAAAATAGTTTTTAAAAAGTACGTATATATATTATACAATATAAATATTATACAGGAGTTAGAAGTCCTGTATTAAAAGAATACATTGAATATATTCATACACAATCATAAGCATCTCTTCAGACTAGTGGACCATCTTTTCTGAACACATGTGTAGCAAGGCCACATGTTAAACGAAAGCTATAGACGGCTGACCATATGCGCGTTTGGTCTATTGTCCACTTGAAGAAGGAAAGCAATAAAAGTGTATTTTCGCCTGATGAACCGGAAAACACTAAGAAATGGTAGCAGACAGATGGTTCATTAAAGGGGCTACATTACAGGAGAGACACACAGAGACTATACAACACAAAACTTGTTAGCTCGAACCTGTTTGCTACAGGGCGGTATATGATAGTGAGTGTTCAAATTGTCCAGAGTTTTATAAGATAACTTCGAAGTATTGCGTGTTGTAGTCTGGTCAGCCACAGATTTTACTTCGAATTATTGAGTGTACCCAAACGTATGGTTTTAATTCGAAATATTAAGAGTTTTTCTAGGGACTGAGCATATAATTCAAATTATCGAAAGGTTCGTATTATCGAAGGTTCGAATTATCGAGAGTCGACTGTATATGTATATATATATGTATGTATGTTTTATTATATAAAAAAAAAAAAAAAAAAAAAAAAAAAAAAAAAAAAAAAAAAAAAAAAAAAAAAAAAAAAAAAAAAAAAAAAAAAAAAAAAAAAAAAAAAAAAAAAAAAAAAAAAAAAAAAAAAAAAAAAAAAAAAAAAAATTATATATATATATATATATAATTGTATTTATACGAATTTTTGTTTTGTGTTTAATTTTCCCATGGTTTCTTAAGAATTTTTTTTTATATTGAAGACAGATAAAATAATTCCCGTGGGCCACGAGTATCAAACAGAGATTACAGAAGTAAGTAAAACAGAGTAAGATAAATAAAACAAAAGTAAGTAACACAACAAAAGTTACGAAATAATGAAATAACAAAAACAAATTATTTACAAAGAAAAAAATGCATTACAAAATAAAACAAATGCGAAACAAGACCAATACAATGCAGTTACAAAAATAGAGAAATGTAAAATTTACAAAAGTTTTTAAAATCAGGTCAGTACAGATACAATATAAAGTGAGGGAAGCTTTACTTGAAACAAGTGGATAAATATTAGGAGGCTAGTTGATTTTAAGAGCATGCGGTTTGTCTTTCAGGTATTTTCTCTCTTTTTTAAATTTTGAACTTAAAAGGATAAAATGCTCAACACTTTGCTTCCCACCAACATTACAGTCACAAAGTTTGGAAGGAAACAGGTGAAATCTATTGAGGTACACTATAAAATTACCATGGCCATTAAAGAATTGCGTTTTTTTAGAGTTTGTATAAAAAAATGTGTAATTTACGATTGTAAAATGCCTTAGTGACAATTTTTCCAACGGAGTTCTGTCTTTAGTAAACATACTTAACACCCCCCAACAAGATGTTCTAACAAGCTTTCTTTATTTTAAACATTTTTCTTCCTTCATTTTATCCGTCATTTTCATACTCTTTTTTATTTGCAGAGATTGACCTAGACGCATGTACACTTTCATTTATTTATTTTTGGAAATTAGATTCTTAGGCGTATGGTCTTGAATACGGTCTTTCGCTTTTAAACACATAAAATATCGAAAAGAAAATGGTTGTTAGTTTGTTAAATTTCAGATTCATTTCTTTGATTTGTATTAGTCTTATATTAAATATATTGCTTAACATTTTTTTAAATGCATCTGTAAAAATATTTTTACTAGAAATTATTTTATATAATTACAATTGAAAGCATTTGATGGCATTCATCGTTGGAATAATTATTGCCGAGACTGGAATTTTTTCTTCTTTTTTATTCGAAAAAGATTTATTCAGTGTCAAAACTTTCCTCTAGAAAACGAAAGCAAATGTGAAAAAATGTAGTATTTTTTGTACAAAAATATATAATTAGTATTTTGTAACATTTGTAGCATTTCTTGCCGTGTGAAGGAATGATCCATTTCCTTAAAACTCTCACCTTGTATAATTAACCTATCCAGAAATACTATTTTTGAAGCAAATTCTATAACAAATATTGAAATATTTATACATTAAAATATTATTATCTGAACCTCTCTCTTAGATATTGTTCATTGACTCGCTGAATAATTGTGAGATAAATACTTAAATTTTTAAAAACATGTGCATGAGATAAATACTTAAATTATTAAACAATTTGGTTTTAAAAAAACTTGTTTTGAAAGTTTTCTAACAATCGTATCATTTTAATTTTACTTAATATTGCAACTTTTAGTAAAGTTTATATAGTCGTGAAGTTTAGGATTTAATAAGTTTAAACTGTTTTTTAATATCTCTATTGATGTACTTTACTGTACCTCTTGCATAGAAATTCACAAAAATTAATTCTTCTACTGATTCTAATAATTAATAAGAGGGCTAATTTTTTTAAAAAGTTTTTTTATTTAAATTCCTTTAACTTAAAATATTTGTGAGCGACTTCCCCCTGAAGTCGCTCCCTCCCCGTCCTGCTTACCTAAGGGTGTGTGGAGTAGGAACAAAGCATGCCCAGAAACTTCCGTAATAATTATTATTTTATTATTATTCAAGCACAATAATCAAACAGAAAGTAAACCACAAGAGGATGCCCTAGGAGTGATATAAAGAAATCAATAAACTCTAAGTGAACAAGCGCAAGTAATCAGTTTAATTTAACCTAATTTATCTTAGACTATAAATTCAAAATCCACTAATTTAGTATAGTGGCAGACTCCGTTCTTAACTCAAGTTGTGAAAATCAATAAAATCTCACCTTCGTAACGCAGCAACAGTTTCTCCGCTCCTTCTCTTTACAATTACAAAACCCTGAATTTATATAGACAAACTAATCTCCATATCAGGGTTTCTTCTTGAGAGGGTTGGCTGTGAATTAACGTGAATGCTAGCCCAAAGATTCCCCCAAGAGGATTAGAGTGAAGGTCGCGTAAAAGTCCGTCACATATCTCTTGTGTGAAACTAAATTGCAATGTCAATTAAAAACTTCATCTAATTTCCATAACATCGATTGAAAGTATCAATTTATTTTAAGATTCTCGAACTTTAAAAATATAAAATATAAACACAATGTTTAGTTGATTAAAATCTAAAAAGTTGGGAGATTTTGTATTCCTTCTTGTGAAACAATTTTATTTTTTCTTGTTATCACGTAAAATTTTTATCTGTACATCTGTTTTGGCTCATGTATGGATGTTACAGATACTCAGTCTTTCATATTTTAAATCACAGAGCATTATTTATATTCCCTACTTTCAGCGAAGTAATACATCCATATGTGCTCCGGAAAAACATTAATCTCTAACTCGAAGGCGAACCTAAACAAATCTTAGTTTGATATGCATTAGTGGAAATGCATTTATCTCCGTGTTGGGTTCTGTTAAAAGCCAAAGAAAACAAACATAAATATCACATCTTTTAACTTAACATCCATAAATAAGTATGCATTATCTTATAATACATGTAGTTTATGTTGAAGCGTTCTAAATCACTGTCAAGCTTACAATGCTTCGCTTTCAGGAGCTCAGCATTTGTTCTTCAACTAACAGCTCCGCATTGAATAAAGTGAAATCTATAATTCAATTTCAATTCAAACACGATAAAAAAAGGCACATGGAAAGCAATCTTACGAATGCTGGCAAATTTAATATCGATGTTTCCGGAAATGAAATGAAGAGGAAAATAATTTGATTTTGATTCTTTCTTTTTTGTACAGAATTGCAAGGTGGAAGAGGAACTGTAAAATGGATGAAACAATATAAAAAAGGGAAATAAGCATTTTTTTCATTTGATTCGTCAAAGCAGTAATAAAAACTTTTTTTAAATCTCCAGGTATAAATATTATGGGGATTGATCCTTAATAGCTATTTTAACAATCGTATTGTTATTTTTTGTGATCTCTCTAATTTTGATCGATGTTAAAATGCAAACTTTTTTGGTGTAGTAGAAATATATTGGTAGTTTAATGTTGGGTTTTTTTTCTGTGTGAATAAACTTATCTGTGTCAAAATAAATTGCTATTATCTATTTTGATCTATATCTAGGAAGCATAAAATTGAGATTAAGGTTATAAGCTTTCTCTCTGAAATGATTTGTGCTTATTATAAAACCGTCACAATACACACACGTACACAAGCATAATCTAATATATAAAATTCTCGTGCCACAGTGTTTGTAACCAAACTCCTCCAAAACGTCTTCTCCGATTCTTATGAAGTTGTGTGCGAAAATTGAGTAGGTCTGAGAATAGGACGTAAACTGATTTTCATTCCGATATTGCAATTAGCTGAAAATATATTAATTAAAAACCTTAAAACGCGTAATTGTTTTATCCCTGTGTGTTGTTTGTTTCGCTTGGCGTCGGAAATCGGTTTCCCGATGTCATCACACAATCTTCGGTTGAAGAATCCACCGTAAACCAAACCTATATTACACAACGGTTCACGTTTGATCATTAATTACCGGAATTGAAAATAATTACTGGGAACTTCTTGAGAATTACCCGGAAGTTCAAACGAGAATTTGGTTCTGTTGCCTCGGAATCTGTTGCCACGTATTCCACTGGTATCATCAGAATCTCCAATACCATTCAAAAGGCTTCAATTCCCGATTCGTTTGGATTTCGCGATGACTATAAATGAATCTGAAACCCAAACAATATTCATTTGATGCTTGGACTTAGAAAATCCATGTTTCTTGAATGGGCAACTAGATGTTACATGCTCACGTGAATGGAAAACATTGAATCTATTTGAGTTAGGAAAAAACGGGTTACCGAAATATATTGTGCACCGATTAGCGATTATTTATAAAAAAATATTTATTGTTATACTTTAAAATGATAAGAATAACTTAAAAATTGCAAAAAATCAACGTTATTCATCACATTTATAAAATTAAATCTTCATATGTTGTTGCTTTACAACTTCGTCAGTAATTCATGCATTATACTATACTCAAATAGGCGATGAATAAAATGCAAAATTAAAATCATAATGTTGTTTTATACTTTATTTCAACCCTCCGAAATTGTAAATGAAGATTAATTTGACTATATTGAATAGCTTAGAATATAATATTGTATTAACGTATTAACCATTAAACAAAGCCACAACAACGAGTGGCAGGGTCAGCTAGTATATATATATGTGCGTGTGTGTGTGTGTCTGTGTATATATAACACTACGGAGAAGGGTGATATGTATTCCATGTTGAGGTCATCTGTTTCAGGTTGTTGAATGGAGGACATATCCCATTCTTTAATTTAATCAATTTGTATTCTTCATTTAGACATTTATAATCATTGAAAACAAACACAAAGTAGAAGTAACATATCACAACACATAACTACGGCGATTAACAAAGTCACAAAAAGCAGAAACGACGTTTACATATTTAAGACAAAGACAAAGGGAAAAAACGAGAGAGAGAGAAAAAAAAGTGTTTGGTTTTTTTTATACGAAAAGCGTGAAATCCCGCGTGACTTCTCCTTCGGAGGCTATGATTGGTGGAAAGTTTCTGATATAATTTTACTTTTAAAAAATGGAAGTGGTTAACTATCAAGATACGATTACGATTAAATCCCAGTTATGTGAGTAAGCTAGCTAAATATTTAAGCGAGAGTCCTACGAGAAAGAGAATAATTAAAATTTAAAAAGTTATTCAGAAGGAAATTAAAGAAAATTTTTACACAAAAATATACGAAGTGAAGTTTCTCCTTTCATGCATTTAATCGAATCATTTTATGGTTCTTAAAAAGTAAATATTCAAAGGAAATATTTTTTCAATCAAATCTAAATACAAAACATGTTTTAGAAACTTTTATCATGTTATAGTTTAAGGCAGTACTCCCCAATCTTTTTATTTGCGTAGACCGGTCTTGATAATTTTATCGCGGCTCGCTGAGGGTGTGGGGTGATTTTATAATTTTAATTTGTTTGCATTTAAACACGCCTGCGAAATAAAATACAATTTCACAAAAAATGAATATAAAGTGATTTAAGATTTTAACACCTAAGTAAGAAAATAAAAATAATTTTATATTCTTTGGGTGGTCCAGTATCATTTGATCCACAGACCAAGAACGGTTCTCGATCTGGGGGTTGAGGACCACTGATTTAAGATATCCAACTATATTAGGAACCGTAATTTTGGAAAACTATATAAATGAATAAGTTTTTTTTATATATTTAGTGTCACCTCTATAAGAATATGCATGTAAAATTTTTTAAGGTATCCGACTGGTTGCGACAAATTTTTTTTAAAAAAAAAATGAGATATGGGGATGTTTTTGTTATTTTTAGATTTGTTTAGTGCATTTTAAGAAAAATGTGCTAAAATTAAGAAGAGAAAAAGAAATTATTCATACTAAAATGGGGAAAATAGGTAAAAATTGACAAAAAATAGAATAAACGCTACCCAATCTGCACCAAATGTTTATGAACAAATTTTCAATTTTTTCAATCTAATGTGTTGCTATATTATTCAATTTTGAAATGACCTGCAGGAAAAGAGATATTTTCTTTTTTACAAAAACTAGAGCACTTCATCTCGGTTACTATATGAAAATATAGTAACCGAGTATGAATACGAACCGAATATGAATACTAAAGACAGTGATTATATTCACATAAAAGACTGTAAATTTTGTAATAAAACAGTGATTGATAAATCTGAAGGTTAAAACAATTCTACTATTATACAGAACTTACAGAAACATTTTCAGTTAATTATGTTCAAAAGTTTTTTTAGTAATCGCTGACCCCCTTTGATTATTTTCAAAAAATCACATTTCGAGTAAAACGCGTTTTAAAGTATGACATCTTGGTTAAAGTAATGGCATCTTCTTTGATTAAAACACTTGTAGTTTTTGTTCTAGTTAACGGAAAATGATAAACTTGGTTTTTTTATGGAGCTAATAAGATGGCTCATAAAATAAAATCATATAAAAAATTTGTCAATTTTTGGCAAAATTTACAGTTTTAGGGTAGTCGGATACCTTAAAGGATTCTTTTAAAATAAAGAAAGATTGAAATGTAATCTTTATGGTAAATAATTTAGAACAAATAATTTTCAAAATATTCTCTTTTTATGAAAAGTGCTTCTATAAAAATAATATTTTGTCTGTATGTAATTATAACTTATTTACCGACCCTGTACTAGGATTTCAAAAAGTTATGCTTTAGAAGTGGATTCATTCATATTTTAATACATCAAAGTCGAGAAGTTTTAACAAAAGCATTGGTAACTATTTTTATTGATAGTAACCTTGAAAATAATGGGAATTCTTCAAAATCCTACAGCAGACTCTTTTAAGAAATCTATGTGTAGGCAGAATATTATTTAGACGCACTTTCCATCAAAGCAGTATATTTGTAAAATATGTTATTAAAACAATTTTATATGTATATTTTAATTTAACTGACACCAATACAAAAAAATAATCATTTATTCATATTTTTGTAGTCGAATACCTTAACGATGTTTCGATAAATGCAAAGATTGTGCATGATCCTTTTACTTTATTTCTCTCTCTCTCTCTCTCAACTATAATTTTTCTTTTCAATAGTTAAACAAGAAATGAATTCCTGAATTGTTTCTTTAATTCTGTATTTACTAGACATTTAAACAAAAATTTAAGATACAAGACTAAGTATTAAACTGGTTTTTCTTACTTAAAAGGAATGCTTTGAAAATGATATACATAATCTCCTTATGAATAAGATACGATGAATAGTTTTCTCTGATGTTTTAAAAGATTTAATTCAAATAAAATCGATCCTAAGACTATAAATCATTTTTATCGATGTCATTAAGATTTATAAATAATTCATGCTTAAGAGAAGGAAGTATTTGTTTTAGTATATTAAATTGCTACTTGTACAAGGATTGCTATAACACAACGTATAGATTTAACGTCTTAACTGGTTTGCCCGTACACCATACGAGCTACAGAAAGCAGACGACAACCAATTTACCCGTGCGTTGTACGGGCACTGATATTTTCTTCTTTCTATCTTAGATTTACACATATTTTTAATTCTTATAGTAAGTGCTATGTTCTTAAGAGATATAGTTGTCCATCGGACCGAAATACTTCTCATACGGGACTTTCTTTGTGGTGAAGGCGGGAATTTTTCCTAAAGGCAGGAATTTTAGATTTCTTAAAATATTCAATAAAAAACCGGAATTTGCAAGGCAACGTGCGATTTGTTGCTTGAGAAGAAATGAAAATGGAAAGATAATCCAAAACTCCAGTATTATATTTGTTCCCTTAGCTGTAAGACTTAATATTACAACATGCTTCAAATTGGACGTGCATGCATATATATATATATGCATACACACACAAAATCCTCAACCATTTGGGAATAAAAAGGTACAACATGCATTTTTTTTTGTAAGAATGAGAAAAATTCGTTTCAGATATATAAGTATTCTTTGTAGCATGCAGAGTGTGCTTATAAAAAGCAAACATTTAGGGTTTTTTTGTGTTCTGGAATTATATTATAAAACATTGTGTAAAAACTTAAATATTTTGGAAATTAAAATAAAAATTCATCTTGTTTAAGAAAAACAGTATAATATAAGAGGTTTTTTTTGTTTTATTTTGAAATACTTTTTGAAGAACCATAGCTCCGAGACATGTATGGCCAATTATCAAATTTCAAATTGTATTTAGATTTTTTTTTTTTTTTTACAAGTACAAAAATACATATAACTCTAAGATCGCATTTATTTTGCGACTCCCATGGATTTACCCTATTGGATCATTTTTTTTTAGTTTGGGATATATTACAATGAATCTTCTGTAGTTATAATATACGTACTTATTTAAAATATTTCGTTGTTAGATTTTAATATTGAAGTATTACTCTATCTGAATAAAATTATAAAACTTTTAAATTTATTCTTCAACATTAGACGAACATAACCTTAAGGTTGCTCTTAAAAGCGCGATATATTTCCCTATAATAAACTTTCAAATTTTCTGGTATTAAAAACATTTTCACGAAAACCATTGTCTCTTAAATCACTTGATATCATTATTCCCTTACTTGAGAACAATTTCATCAACCCTTCTTCGATCCAAAATTTCCTCCTCTGCAACCAAGCGGCCCATACGGCTTCGTGATCAACCGCATATAGAGTAGTCAAAATCGAATAAACAGCCACTGCCCGAAGCGGTAACTGAGTAAACAGGAACCAGCGTCTTTACGAACCCCCGGTCTAGGTCCCTGATGATGTCCCCCGGGGCTATGACAGGGAGTGAGGACGGATTGATCGATACTGTCATCAAACTGAGCGAGATTCTAAATCATTACTTCGATCCGCAGCAAACCAATATTTATCAGGATCCTGTCGACTTGGCGATCATAAATTCCTGGTGGGGTGTCGCCAAGGTATATTTATTATAATCCTCTGTGGTTCGCTGAAGGAGGGAAAAGGATGGTTGAGATTTGAGCATCTCTAATTGGAGGGGTGGAGGGATTCCTCCCTTGGCTGGTGGGGAAAGGATTTTAGATTATGGGTAAATATAATCTGCTTCAAGGGTTTCTAGTGGAGATCGGAGTTGAAGAAAGGACAGGATTTTAATTTTGCTTGGTGGGGCTTTGATTGCTCAAGGTTCGAATTTAGTGGAGGAATGAAGATTTGTCGAATTGAAATCTTTCCACAGATTCGAAGGGCAATATTTAATGAAATTTAATTCCTATTGTTTTGGTAGGGATTGAGTTCCTTTTGATTTGTTGTGGTTCTGTAATAATGCAATTGGTTATTAAAGTAGAATTTAAATTGATTGAATAATTATTTATAACATCGCATTTTGAATGTAGAAAGGGCTATTGGCAACGGACTTCCTAGCTTCGATCCACGGTTAAGCGATAAGAGGGACTTCCTAACATGGCAGCCTTCTGTTCGAAGTTGCACACTGAAGACTTTGAGGATTAACAAATTTACTGAGAATCCACCCCCGTAAATAGCATGTTTCAATTATATTGTAATGCCGGACGGTTCCTGCTTACATCTGAAACCCCTTGTCTACCGTAGTTTACGTGTGTGGGAGAAACTGAATAATCAACAGACATGTTTTCAATCTAATTAATTTATTGTTGCCAAAATATCAATCAGATACAATAACAATCTAATTAAGATAGGTGATCCAATAGTAGAGCTTGGAGGTGAGATTCAATAACACGGGAATAGAAGAATCTAAGATACGTATTTAAGAATCCACGATAGCTTAAATAAGCTCAATATAAACTACTTCGGACACTAAAATAAGCTAACATCTAATTAATCAAGGCTCACGATACCTGTACTTCTATGAAGCGGATCCTACACTTGAATCTCGCAAGAGATTTTTATCTGGATTTATTCACTGTCGTTGGATCCAATCTCCATAATCCTTTTCCTGGACAAGCTCCACAATCTCTTAATAATTCCACGATCCTTCAATCTTCAACTAACAACTATCTCACCAACTCACTTGTCAACTATTTGCTAACTCCAACTTGCCAACTCCTAGAATTTGGGAAAACAGAATTTATATAATATACTTCATTTACAAAATCACGCTTTCTTACTCGGCGAAAGTTGGTTGAAGTAAAATATTTTTCCCCAGAAGAATTCCCAAGGTATTAGTGCAGTCATGGATAGATCCATCACAATATCAGGACTTAAACCCTGGAATTGGAATATCGAAGTAGGGTATGTTCAATTTGTCCTCCTTTCTCTTTAAACATCTTAAAGGTGTTTTTAATTTTTATCTGGAACAGAACTACTAATATTATTTAAATTATTCCAAATACTTTGGAATGTAATAAAATGACCTTGACATTATTTGCAAAGGCTTTGTTTATTTCATAGAAAAATTTACAGATTTTTGTCCCCCCCCCCAATTCGCTGCATGCGTGAAAAACGTAGAGCAAATAGTATAACTTTTAACCAGCAGTTAAGGGGTTAAGCATAACTGATTCTCGAATGCATCAAGTGGTCTGAAGCGGAATTCAATAGAATGATATGTTATATCAGCTGCTATCATTGCCAATTCATCGCGATTCAAAATTCTAAGAGCTTCCTCCAGTAGTATTCATATTAATTCTAGAAAAACGCCTTTTTTTAACCAAATTAATTTACCAACTTCTAGAGTTATTCTATACTAGTCTTAAGAAAACACTTGTTTTAGATTGAACCAAAAAAAGTTAAACTGTTTGGTGAGTTAAAACAATTTATAATGCTGCGTCAATTAAAAAATGGTATACAGTAGAACGTCGTTTATCCGAATCAACTGGAACCGGACACCGTTCGGATACGCGATTGTTCAGATAACCGAAAATTGAATGCGATCCATGAAGTATATGATACTGGATACTATACAAATATTGGAAATCATCACATGCGGGAAACGTGCTTGAAAAAAACCCAAATAGGCGCAAAATGTTGCATTTTACCTTGATTGTGGAAAATAATCACTTATTTTTCGCTGCACCATTGCACACCTTCGTTTTTTCGCTGCAAGGTTTCTGATTCTCTTCAGCAGCAGTAGTTGATAAAGACAGCACTCTCATTGTTGTTCGTACCACTCCATAGCTGTCTCTAGCGCAGAAAACGAGTCATCATTTGATGGACCCTTTCTACTTTCGTCGTTGTTGTCCTCGTCTTCATCCGTTTCATCGTCAACAGAGTCATATTCTTCTTGCACGGAAGTCACTATCTCTTCATTCTTTAGCATTTGAAATCCACAGTTTTCTGCATCGCATGCCATCCAGGTTCCTACATCAACAAAACTCAACAAAAGAGCACCTATACACCCCCTCACTTGGAAACAAACTGGCCTAATATTCTGCGCACATGTTTACCAAATCACACAACTGAAATTCCCCAAATATCCTTCACCTTGGGTTTTCCCGTCACTTTTGGCCTCACAGAAAACAAATGTTGAGCATTGCACTGTTCGAAAACGTATCCGGACTTTGGTTCGGATATTTGACGCTCCGGATAAAAAACGTTGGATAAACGACGTTGTACAATAATTAAAAAAGATCTTAACACACATCAAATGATGGTAGATGTATTTTAGTCTTTTTTTTGAAATTTTTTTAACTAAAATAACTTAAAAAACAATTTGTAAAACACATTTTTCAAATTGAACATATATCTCCAGCTTGGAATTTATTTGAGAAAAATGAGAAAAGGGAAAGAAAACAACGTTAAAAAAATGACTTATATTTTTATGCGTGGAATATCTACAAATGAGAAACTTTTTATGCATTCAATTCGGTTATGTTAATTCAGAAACAAAGGAAATTAAATCATAATCAAACATTATTTCACCATGCACCAAAACTGTTTAACACACTTCAAACAAATTTTATGGAATTTCCAATTCCTTTTTCTTACATATCTCTTTACAATTCGAGTAAATGTTATCTTAATTTCGAATACAGAATTGGTGCAAATATTCCTATGAGAGACAAATATTCATATTATTAAGGTAAAGCTGGTAGCATAAAAAAGTTGATTTATGGGTTAAAGACTCCCAAAGGAAACGCAAACATACTTTTGTTTGCTTGCATCGAGATAAAGTTGGCAAACTTCCAAAGATTCTCCCGCCATTTTTTTTCTTTCCTTCTTTGCTTGAAGGTTGATGCTGTCAGTGAGCTATGGGACTGAATTACGGATTTGTCGATTATATAGGGACTAAAAGTTTTTTTCACTTCAGTTAGAAATGCTCATCGAGTTAGGCTTAGTTAAGTACTTTTGGATGACACTTTAACGTTGGTTTAATGGAACTATAAATTATTCTATTGCCTATACCATTAAAACAAAAATTTAAGTATTTTTTTTCCTTGTATCTGAACACTCACTAGTTTCTGTCATAATGATACTATAAATGAATAAATAAAAATTAAAATGTTTACAAAATTAGGGTTTATCTAAAAATTTCAATAGCTTCAGAACCGAAAAAAAACTTTTTTAATATGTAAAATTTTATTCAAATAATTTTTAACACATTCATTTTTTTAAAAAATGTTTGTACTAAGAAACTATTTCTTTAAATTATTGTGGAACAAATTTAAGAACAAAATTTTCCAGTGAAATTTTTGTATTTGAAAATAATACCAGAAACTTGTGTATGATTTAAGAATAATACACATCTTTTTCTCTGTTCTACACGATAATTGAGGTTATTTCCCCCATGAAATTTTTCTTAGTCACGTTGATAAATGCCTCACATTAGTTTGAAAGAATTCCGAGAAAAATGTTATAAGTAGTATAAAAATTGAGGCATCAAAATGTTTGACACCATTTCTAAAACGAATATATTTAGACATATTTGCAAACGCCAACAACTGTCATAATTTTTAAATTTGTCAAATTACTATTGTTTATTTGTTAATATTATGAATTTTTGCTTAAACAAGTAAAATTTAAAAAAAATTTTAAGTCAATTCCTACTTAGATCAACAATTTTTATTTTTATTTTAATGACTTTTAATTAAATAGTTACAATTAATATAAGTATTATATACATATAACAGAATCACACAACATTAAGTGGCAATTATTTTTTATTAATTTCCATTAAAGTATCGTATTTTCATTCTAAGAAAATGTGTATTTAAAATTTCAGTTCAACTGAATGCTTTGAAACGTGAGAAAAAAAACCTTTTTAAAGTTTTGACCCAAGTCGCTAAAAAAGGAAGCTGTATCTGTAATTCTTTAAGTAATCCATTTCAGTCATTTAATTATAATTAATTGTAATTAAATTATCGTATTGTAACCCAAAACAATAGTGTATAAAAATTTTAGCTCAAACGAGTGCTTAAAATGTGAGAAATAAACCTTTTCAAGTTTCGACACAATTCGCTAAAAGGGTGAGAAAGTCGCCAACAATGGTGCCAACTTGGCTGTATTTGTAATTTTTTGAATAATTGGTTTTAATCAATTGATTTTTATTAATTATAATTAACTTACTGTATTGTAATCCAAAATAATCGTGCATATAAAATTTCAGCTCAATTGAGTGCTTTAAAATGCATTTTATTACCGATTGAAAATTTTAACAAGATAAATACGGGAGAGAATGAGCTAATAGTAGGAATTATGACTTTCAATTAACTATATTTGGATATTCTGATTTCTAACCCATTTTAAAATTTTCTGTAGCCCTAAAACTAGTACATGTCTTTGTTTATATTATATGACAGCAAGATCATTTGAAACAGAAGAAAATTGTAATTAATGTGAATAAGTGTACATATATATTGCCAGTATACCACAGATAGTATATTGGCATTTAATGTTGAGAACCAACTCAATCGATCTTACTCAAGCCAAGAGCAAATATCATTACCTAAAAACTATTAAGACTTAAAGTTTTTCTCTTCTTTCTCAGTCCTACTTCTTCAAACCGAAATTAATCCTTTTTTTACTCATTCCCGAAGATTTATTTCAACCTAGGAGAGAAAAAAAGGTCTACTTTTTAATGCCCAGTGGACGCGAAAGTTCCATCAAACTGATGAACCAAAATTCCTGGGGACTCTGAGACTCTGACAGAGCTGCCAATAAAATTACAACCATCCATGCTTCTAAGGAAATTGAATCAAAGATCCACTATTCAGACCCCCTGCATTCCAGTGATTAAAAGAAGAAATAATTTAGTGCGTCTTCGTCTCTAATGGATTTGACCCCTTCCGGAGAGAACGTCGCGCGCGTCTATTTTTACCGACTTAAACTCACTAATGGATTTGTCCAAGTCTGCCTTCCACTCTAACTTGACGAGACAAATCTTGATGGAATAGAAGAATCAAACAACTCGATGATGATAATGTAGTTTGTATTCGACGGTGGATTCAGTTGATGGATTAGGATTTAAATTTTTTGTTGTATTTGTTTTTTACTTAATGCCTTATTTTATGGACGATTACCATTTGTTGTTATTGATAAAAGAATAAGATTCCATGAAATAAATAATATAGTTTCATAAATTCAACAATTCTTGCCAAATCATAAATCTGATCGATATTTCGCTACTTACGAATTAACCCCTTGTCATTTACGACTTTTGGTGAATTTACCTGAACCTTCGGCGAATTATATGTTGAAAAATATAAGGCTGTGTATGGTTTCAAAATAAAACAGGCAATGTAGCTACTAAATTAATAGGCGATTAAGCTCTGGTATACAGTCAATATCTGGTGATAAATCTCTAGTAGACTGTTAATTTTAGGCGATAAATATCTGGCATTCCGTTAATTTTTGGCGATAAATTGCTGGCATGAATTTATAAGTAAGTACAAACTATGATTTTCAGTCACATCGGTTTCCACGGTCCCCTGGGGGTCTTTGTGACTGCAGTAGAGTTTGTGGCACACTTAAATTAATTCGTAGGTTATAGGAGGACTTAAGGGCAGTGCTTCTCAAAGTTTCAACATTCGCTCCCCAATATTACATCATAATTTTCTTCGCCCCCCTCT
Organism: Trichonephila clavata; assembly: GCA_019973975.1. Lineage (NCBI taxonomy): Eukaryota > Metazoa > Arthropoda > Arachnida > Araneae > Nephilidae > Trichonephila > Trichonephila clavata. The sequence continues at coordinate 17,104 of BMAO01031290.1, forward strand.
TGTACACAATAACAATACATTATATCCAATAATACTAAACTTTGACACAAAAGTACGACACGTCTTTAATCTGTTAAGTGCCACCGGCTTATATAAACGCCTCGTTCAGCCAAAGCGTTAATTTACCCAGACGCATATATATTCGTCTTTCCAAAGTACAATCTTTTCTGTGCACTGCTATTCATAAACTTATTCCGAAGACTTTGGCATGCAATAAAAGGGCTTTGATAATGTTTGTGAAGGATTTACTTATTTCAGATTATTTGTTTCTATATTCCTCTCCCCACCCCCAATACAACACATGCGTGCGGATTCGTGGAAAACGGTTGGCATTGGAAAGTGAATCGCGTAACTTATAATCGGCAGTTAAGGGATTAATTATAAACCGTACAAATTAACAAGATAAGTGTTAATTTTTATATATGACAATCCCACGGGGCACTGGTAATTATCCAACTTGTTCTTAAGTTGATATTGTTAAATTAAGTATAAGATGCATTGTGTGTAGCACTGATGCATTTATAAGTGTAATATATCAGTTTAAATGTGTATTTTATTTTTTTATTATGCCAGAATGTATTTTGTTTGTTTACTTTCAATAAATTAATATTTTTTAATAATATTTTGTTTTCTACTTTTCAATATGCTCGCGCCCCCCACAGTTTGAGAAACGCTGCATTATTGGATTCGCGAAAGATTAGATACAAAGTAAAATATTTTTGAACTATTTCCATTATTATGTAAATTTTAAAAAAATTAGTCATGAATTTTTTTGTGTTTGAAAACTTTTAGAGCAAAAGTTAAAAGGTTTTTACGCATAAAATTCAAGTAATGACCAGCATCGCATGGTGGAAGTTGGGTCGATCGCGGGCTCGGACCGTCCTTTTTAGGTTTAAACTTCTCAGGTTTCAACCAAAAGTTTGCTATTCTTTGTATTGTCAAGATAAAGTATCTTTGAATTTAATTGATATCCTGTACACATAAATTTACTAACCAAAGTTATATTTTTGTTCAAAATGATTATAACAGAGTTGTATAACTGGTATAAAAAGTTTGTCAATATTACTTTCCTATACTGTTTTCAGGTCATCAAAGTTAAATTTGTATTTTTTCTATTTATTATAATTGAAATAGATATTTCATTTGTGGGGCTTCTTGGCTAATTTTTTGGTATAATAAGGGTTCCATAGGCACAGTAAGTTTCGGAACCACTGCTCTAATGGATCAATGATATATTGTATAGTGTCCAGTATTCAGCATTTTAATAGAATAATATAACGGTTATTTCTTTATATTTGTTTATGTAGTTTTGTTGTCTATTTTTTCTGAAATTTCTGTATGTGTTAAGAGTTTCGAAATTTTTAAAACCAAAGTAAGGAAATTCAATAATGCCTAGGTTATTAACGATGATGATATTTTATAATTAGTTTCTATGTATAGTTTTTTTGAGAACTATGATGTTTATATGCATGCACGTCTCAAAAAAATTAGGAGGACGTACAACTTTAACGAAATTACGCAAATAGTTATGCTGATAGCTAACATAACATGTGTTGCAGAACAATTCATATAAAAATCAACATTCATAAGATCAAAAAGCTCCTGGTTTTCTTTAAAAGTTTTTTACATTGTCTTAGATGTAACAACCAATTGTTCTGGTTTTCTTTTGACAAAAAGTGATTTCAAAAACTCACAACAATTTGATTTACCGGAATCCATGGCATGGTAAATATTTGAGAGTCTTGAATCTGAACAGACACAAAGTTGTAGTAGACTATACTCGAGTGGCAAAAAGTGTGATTCTAAATTTGTGAAATTAATTAGAGGAAAAAAGAATTTTAGATGTTGACCTGAGCAAGGTTGTCTTACAGAAATTGGTAATGGCTGTCTCCTGTTAACTCAACAAGACAAACAGGTGGTGCTACTCAGCTTTGAAGAATGTTGGTTTTTACATCGGATTCTCAAACCTGGTAATCCAATAGGGTGAGATATATGTACGAAGATGTGATATATATTCCGGTGACTTCGATACACCGTACTCTCGAAGAAAGTATTCTGTGAACATCCCGTATCGAGATTGGATGCTCCGTGATAGAAGTCTGATGCTGTTTTCAGATGAGTTCCAATTCAGTCTGGAATGGGACACTCTAAATGTTCTGGTATAGAGGGAAAGGGGCATTATTCTTGAAATAACGTCACATTTGTCCGTCAGTGATCACAGTGCAGACAAGGTGCGTGTATGATATATGCTGGAATTAACATAAGTGGGCTTGAATATAATTAGGAATGGAAATTTGATGACCCAAAGGTATGTGGAATTGGTGCTGAGATACTTTACACTGCAGCCATTTACAATTCCTTAATTTTAAAATACGGTAATATCAACTCAATTTGTGGAGAACCCTTTAAACTGAAACAATGCAGTGTACGTGTTCTCCTGACCTAAATTTGATGCGACACACCTGAACCAGTGCAGGTTTACCAAATGGGTGCTTTGGGCGGTCCCGGATAAGCAGGACTTAACAATTTCTTCCTAGGATCCGTCAGTCCCAAGGGAAATCTGCCGTGTCCAGGACCCCAAACGTGCTTAAAAACCGCTACTGACCTGAACGACGCATTACAGAAGAGCAATATTTCCATTTATTGCCCAGGACTTCCGTTTATTGTCCAGGATAGATAACGCCTAATGAAGTGTCATTCCACAAAGTCTTATCGACAGCTAGACCAAAAATACAATTTTAATTCCAACTTTAGCTCCTAGAATAATGCCGTTACTTCATAATTCATGATGCAATATTGCCAGGAATCAATTGTCCATGAATTTCCCATCAGCCACCCAATGTGACCAATCAGAGTGTTAAATCTCGTATATGATACGAGTAAAGTCTTATATGCTTCTGGCATATTAGAAGTATATAAGTTGAAATCTTAAGAATGAAGAAATAGGCTTTCCTCCATTGTAAGCTTCCCGCTTGTCTTAGGTTGCTGCTTTTATGTAAAGCTTGATTACGTGATGTAACGTCATTTGAATCATAATTGTAATCAAGATGTTTGAAAATCAATATCTCTAATATAAATTTAAACGAATTTATATATAATTCATTTTAAATGAAAATGCTTCACATACATAATCATACGCATAAAACATTTCCCTAACTATAAAACATTCCATACAAAAAATTCTACATATATTTTTGTTTAAAATTTCAAAAATACAAAAATAAATCAACATTTATTAGTTTTTAAAAAGAAATACTGAATTATTTAACAAACTTGACTAGTCAAAGAATAATTTTGATTAGCTTTGTCTTGCATAAGAACGTGCAAGTTGAAGGCGTTGAAAAACTAAACAAAAAAAGGTATTACATTCCCTACACACATATTACTTTTTTTATATGTAACATACTCAATGACATTAAACTTCCAACAACAACAACCTGTATATATATATTTCACTGTAAATAAGTTTAGATCCTTTTCGACCATAAAAGATCTAGCAGCACAGAAAATTCTAAAATTTCTCGACATAACATACTCTACCTCGGAAGAATTCCTTCAACAACTCAACCCATCTAAGAGGATTCTACGTTACATTCGGTGACAGACAGCAATAATAGAAATCCGCTGCAAAACTCGAAAGTTCCAATCGGAATTGTCACGTCACAGCTATACCGCCATCCAATAATCCTGTCACTCCCCCACAGTTTTATGTGTCTCTGGCATATTAGTCCTTCTCACTTGCTGACTTTATTCCTCCCGATGACTCATCTGGACAGATTACACGGAAATTGCGCCTTCAAGTTTACGATGATCTTTATGATCCAGAATCGAGAACTATTTTTTTTTGTTCTTTATTTCCATGCATCAGCCATTCGTATTAACCATGGAGCCTACAGCGCCAGCTATGCCTTTTCCGCCGAATTAACGACTCGAGAATTTTGTTTAGGGGTGCAGGACTTTTGATTTTTACGGGAGTGTGTCTGGTTTTATGTGGTTCTGGTTAAGGTTAGGATCGGTTTTAAAGAGTTTTTTTGCTCAAGAAAATGGAGAACTGCAGTTGACTAGAATGTTAATATTCTTTTCTTGAGAAGTATGCAAAAATTATGACTTTTATGTGTCCGCATCGAGTAGAAAAGGATGTTTTTACTACAAAACTTAAACGTTGTTTTTATTAAAATGAGGTATCTTCGATGGAAAATGTGAAATCTAGTGTCGTATTTCATGTGAATTAACGACTTTATTATTTTTTTTAAATCTTTCTTTGGGACTGTTTTTATTTTATACACTTTTGCTCTTCAGCAATTTTTCGAAGTTATTATAAGTAACTCCACAAAAAAGATTGTAAATTTTTTTCGTGGTAATAAAGGAATAAATTATGGTTTTATGATAAAGAAACATTCTCTTAATTGAAAGTCCATTAGAATATGTTTTCTATTTTTATAGTATAAATAAAGGGTGGGCAGACTTTTCCAGGGTGCGGGCTATTTCTAATTTTTTCAAGGAGTTGTGGTCCACCCAGTGTCAGTGGCGCACACAAGGGTGGGGGAGAGGTCCACGGGTCCGGACCCTCTCTTATAATCCTTAATTTTTTTCCGATTCATTTTAGTCCCTTGTATATAGTACATATGTAAAATGTAATTAAAAAAGTATTTGATATTAGTAATTTTT
>BMAO01031291.1:0-10533 GCA_019973975.1 Trichonephila clavata
TCTCCGCCGCCAATGGTGCGATGTAAGAAGCATGTGGATGGCAGAATGGAATGAAGTTGTCTTTACTGACGAGTCACGCATCTGTCTGCAACACAACGATGGTTGGATTCGAGTGTGGAGACACCGTGGAGAGAGGATGCTTAACAGCTGCATTATGCACAATGGTCCTGCACCAGGTATTATGGTATGGGGCGGTATTGGATATCACTCTGCACTACTCTAGTACGTCATTGCCGGTACTTAAAACAGCCAGTTGTCCTTCCTTACCTTCAGGGCTTGGTCACAGCCATATTTCAACAGATAATTCGCTACCACACGTGACACCTATTGTGCAAAAGTTCTTCGTCAATCACCAGATTGAATTGCTTTCCTGCCGGCTCGCACTCCGGATCTTTCGCCGTTAGAAAACAAATGTCCATGGTTGCTGAACGATTGACCCAGATACACCGCAGCTGCCCCACTAGATCAACTTTGGCAACGTGTGGAAGCTGCTGTACCCCAAGAACACATCCAAAGTCTCTTTGAATCAATGCCGGTGTGTGGCAGCGGTGATCTCCAACAATGGCGGCTACTCTGGCTACTGATTCTGGCAGGAACCACATTTCACAGAAGTCTAAAAATTTAATCATTTGATTCTAGGTCAACATGTTATCTACAAAATAAATTTTGTTGTGCTATCTTTTGTCTTTCTTTGTGTTGCATTTACGGTGCCAGCAGTGTACATAAAAGGAAAGGAATCATGTATGTGATATGTAACATAGCTTTGCGTTAGACATATTGCTTTTAAAATGAAAGGAAATTTTAAAATGTGAAATATTGGAGTGTAGAACTCTTTTGTTATAACTTTATAAATGACTAATGCTTTTGTAACAGATTGAAAACTTGTATGTAGGTTTTTCAAAACAGCATCATTGTTTTCTTAAAGAAAGATGATTACAAGAAGTATTTTTTTATTACTATGACTTGTATGTTTGTAAATTTATATGTAATATTCTTATATAGCATTCAATATCGGAAAAAATATAACCTTTAAATTATTCATAAATAAAATCTGTTAATGTGAGGATATTGTGATTTATTTCTTACTGAATTTCCTTTTGAATTAGAAATTAAATATTGCACTCCTTCTATGTGTTGATACATTATGTTTTGTGTTAAAGATACATTTATTCATATTTCAGAAACTCATTAGTTCTTTTTTTTTTCAGAGAAAATATACTCACTTCAAAAAGTTAAATGAAAAAGCAATTAAATGTGAAAAAAAATTCTGAAATTACAGTTTTTATTTATAAATGGAACGCTGTAAGAAAGAATAAATTATATTTTTGAATGAAAGCAAAATAATTTCTTAAACAAAATTAGTACTGAATTTGCAACAAACAATCAAAACCAATGTTATATAAACTTCAGAAACTAGAACGGTATGCATTTGTTCGTATGGGCAGGACTGATCGTAGGTGGTATGCAGCGCTTTCACCGCACGCGGGCGGCCAAACCAAAGGGCGGAAGCAGGCCACATTAGTTCTATGAATCAAGCAAAGTTTCGCCAAATGTAACTTTTATTAGTTGGATATAAATATGTGGAATTTTAAATTGTTATTGAAAAATCAAAAAGTATATATCGATAGCATAGAATAGTTTAAGACAAATAGTGTTTGCTCCAACGTGAAGATACCAGTTGTCCATTAATTTCCATTTTCAACATCATCGGCGGCTCTAGCGCCGGACAAACCAATCCCCTGCCCGGTTTGGAGCCGCAGCGGCAAACTTTAGAATGTATTGGGATCGGTTTGCTTTCATAGCTTTGAAAATACGGACTGGTTTGTAGAGATACCAACAAAAATCAAGTAGAAAAAGTCTGCGTTCACCGTTTCGGTAGTAGCTATAAAAATTATTTAAAAAGGATAATGAGCTATTTAATGGCTGGTTGGATAACCCCGTGTGTTTAAAACTTCCTGAAGTCGTTTCGGCATTGAATAACAAATGTAGCGTTTCTTCAAGTTTAACTTCTCTCCTTCGTCCTTAAGAACACTCTTTTCCAGCAAGTATATAAATTTATTTTTACAAAGGATTGCCAAACTTTAACAGAATGTACCTTTATACATCACGTAAAAATATTTAATATTAAACTTTTAACTGAATACAAAATCAAACGGAGTCTGAATAAACGAAGTAAACAATGTATAACATGAGAGAGTATTTATAATATTTATTAAAACTAGAAATCTCTAACGATAGGTAACCTGGTGACTTAAATAAAAACGAACTCTAAGAAAGGCACGAACACTGTAAAATAATTTTAGATTTAAAATTCTTACTAAAGAAAAAAATGTATCACTTACCTGATTCTTTATTTCTGAAACCCGAGATGAACTTGATTATATTCTAGCGTAAATACTGCAACTTTTAATAAGGAGAGCTTTGTATGAATCAAAAATGATTTCATGAAAAAAGAAATAAAAAACTGATACATTCCATTATGCTTTCTTCTCATTATGCTTCATTTGATTGAATACTCAAATGTATCATCAAATCTATCTATGCTTTTCCAAGTTTCGTAATATTATTTTACTTGAAAAAAGCATAATAGATGTACGTTATTAACGACTTTGCTAAATGAAATTGAAACACGGGGGGGGGGGACTAAAGATGTCAATAATTTTCTCTGCTGCTTCTTAAAAAGTAAATCATGTCTTTTCCCCCCTCCCTACTGCTAATGTAATGTATATGTTACCGGCAAAGTATGAAATCCGGCATACTATACAATGCCTAGGCATTGTATTGAATGCCTAAATCTAGCCGGCAACTTATGAAATGATACCTATTTCACAAATTGCCTCGGCATTCTATAGAATGCCTAATGAGAAACCGGCAAAGTATGAAATACATCACAGATTCGGTTCGAATATTGTCAATTGGGCAAGGCATAAAACTTTTAACGCTTGTCTCAAGCTCAGAATCTGTTAATTGTACATTATTTGTTCGGAAATGGCAAACTATTCATTTTTATTTAAAATATTTCAACAAAAGATTGGTTTTTTCCCTGTGCTACCTGAAAATGGAGGAGCAAGCTATAGTGTTGGAGAAGGAGCCATCGTCTATAGCAGGGGGTCGGCAACCTACGTCTCATGTGCCAAGAGGTACAATTCTCAGTGGCACTTGGCACTACTCAATAAATTTGTAAATTTTTGAATTGTTTCAAAAAAGTTCTACTGTGTGGTTTGTTGAAACATTGGTAGATTGGTTTTGACACGCAATAGCGAAAAGGTTGCCCACCCCCAAAATTCGAGTTGATGCTGCAAAAAAAAAGGGTTTTTTAAAAATTGAAATTATTTGCTAGAAGTTAATAACTGATAAACAAAACGCTAAAATGACTACTAAGGACCCAGACTATTGGTTGCATAATAGCTATGATGTGATGTTTGCAGAAAATAAAAGTAAACTTATTTAACCTGTTAAAGAATGCGACAGTACCATAAAACTGGTCCGTGGATCAAAGGGAATTGGGCCACTCAAGGAGCATTAAATTATTTCTATTATATTTACTGGGGTGTATTTTTCCCGTGTTTGTGTGACTTTCCATGGAAATCACTTTATATTTTATGTAAAATCATTTTATAATTATTTTTTGGTGCAACTGAATTTTATTCTGAAGGCGTGTCTAAAAACAATTAAATTATAAAATCAAAATAATTTAAAATATAAATAATCAACGTCCCACCCTCAGTGGGTCGCCGTAAAAATATCAAACGTTGGCCTGTCCGAAAGATAAAAATGTTCGGATAAAATGCTACACAGTATTATGTCACGTTTTTTTTTTCTCTCTTTCGAATGGGACTGCAGATTGGTATTTTTATTATTTTCAGGCCTAGAACATTCCCCAAGGGCTGGTATCCCATTTTAGTGCGGCACCAGGTAGGCGATACTAATCGCCGCCGGTAATTTTGACTCTCAGTTTCCTTATCGGAGATACCTGAGCTCTGACGATATGAACTTGTTCTAGGAATTTAATTTGCCAAGAGTAAAGTTTAATTCTGGGGATGTGATAGAATTCTGAAAGAAATTTCAACCAAGTACAAAATTGTTACACGTTATGATATTGAACTGTACATCCACCTTTGTGAACCTTGCCAGAAAAAACAAACTCTTTTAAAAAAAGGTATTGTAGTAAGAAATTTGATTTTTATCCCAATTCTAATATGTTGTCACTTGTAATGAGTAGAAAATAGGATGGTTTTTATTGATTTGGAACTTCTGAAGGAATTTTAATACCAGTATAATATGAGAAATCACAATTAAGCAACTTCTTTAAAATGCAATCTCTTTATTTTTTCAGAATAACATTTGTACTTTTAGGAATGTAAGCCATTGATACACAATATCCTTATCATGGCCTTTTTCATACTTTGCCTAAATAGCTTTAGACATTCTATAATGCCTAGGCAAACTATGCAATAAATCTCATATATTTCATACTTTGCCTTAAAACGTGCGACATTGTATAGAATGCCTAGCACTCCGTACTTTGCCGGTAACATATACAGTAATAATAACAGTGTTGAATTTTTGTATCTTCCTAGCATTTTATCCGATTTTCCGTCTGACTTTGTTTTATTTGTTAGTAATTCAGGTTTAAAAAGAAAACCCACTAAAGAAAAGTATCTCTCGTCGCCTGGATTAGAGCAAAAGAAAAAAAAAGTTTTTTTTTTCATTTGACTATAGTTTAAAGATATCTAATGAGCGTATGAAAGTTTTGATTATATATGAATAATGTTTGATCGCTGATTGGAAAATCGCTTAAAAATTCGGTTTTGAAAAATGTGAAGCGAACTTTGAGAAAATCTACATTCATGGCGTCAGTAGGCTTATAGGTTCCCTAGAAGCCTTGGCCCTCCCCGCAGGGCGGGGGTGCACGTTACGCCACTGTTTCTAAGACATAAGTATGTTTAAATTCAATATGCATTTTGGAAGAATAAAAATTTTCAATTTCATAATAGTTTTGCAATTCAGAAAAAAAAATAATAGAGAAAAGGAGTGATTTTTGTGTCTATTTGCATTTTTATTAATGTGTTTCACTTCTTACTCTTATACAGGTAGATGAGTTTATAGCGTCAAGTATTAATCAAAATTTAAAAAATTCTGTAGAGGGGCAACACATTAGGTCTTTACGGGTGGCTGACACCCTAGGATCGGTCCTGCTGGCGTGTCTTGAATTCAAGCCTAGTACCACTAAAGAACCACCGTGTGTAGACGAGGCTGATACACAGTGGCATAACGTACACCCCCGCAACGTGAGGGGGGAGCCAAAGCCTGACTGCCGCAAGTACTCATCCTATGTAAAATCCAATTTGGGGCCCAAATGTTCTCCGTTACTCCACTGTCGAGGCGAAAACGTTATCCCACTGTTGTGGTGTGGAAGTTAGGAAAGAAGGGTTCCAGCTCAAATGTCGTCCTCGTCACTTGATAATGATTCAAAATTAACCAAGTCGCCCTCGTGTAGCCTTATAATGCTACGTAAATGAATGCACTCAATTGAAAATATTGTGAAATTCTTACAAAAACGGAATTTGAATAGCACTCGGATAATGAGGTAAATCTTTCATTTACCGAAGTGATCAAGAATTGTAAAATAAAAAGCAGTCTTGAATTGCTGGAAGGGATTTGAAACTGGTTCATCACTGCCCTCGTAATGGGAACTGAGCTTCGAGATGGGAAATTCGGGATCAATACTTAAATCTCTAGCAATTATTGTTGCTGAATTGACAAATATTTTTTAATTATCGTCAGATCTTCGGAAAGCTAAATATTTTTTTAAGATTATCTAAGCCTCTGATGTATTCCAAGAGGTTTAGCTTAGAATTTCGAAGCATTTTACTCATACATCAATTCTTCATAATAAATCATGCCAAATTAAAATTGAACACAAAGATTTAAGTGTTTCCTTAGATTTAATTACTCAGGACTACAATATTAAAGCTTTTGAAAAATAAAAGATGTTTTCAGTGATTTTTGTATTATTTAGTTTGCTGATTTCGACAATGACTTCCCTTTTTTCCCATCACGTCAGGATTTTTGTAAAATCCGTATCAATATTTTTGCTAAAACTCTATTTGAAAAGGAATTCTCAGACAATTAAGCTGGGCAACAGTGAATTTTATCCAGTTAAATCTATAAATATTGGTTCTTGGTGTTGGCAAATTAATTCCTCAGCAATTAGATGAAAACTATGTTTCTAGAGCTAACAGGCTGTCTCGGATCGTAAGAAAAACCAGAAATTCCTTTAAGGTATCCGACTAACCTAAAATTGTGAATTTTGCCAAATTTTTGCACAATTTTATTTTCTAGGCCATCTTATTAGCTTTATAAAAATACCAAGTTTATTATTTTCTGTTCAATGGAACAAAAACTATAAGTGTTTTAGTAAAAGCAGATGTCATTACTTTAACACAAGATGTCCATACTTAAAAACGCGTTTTACTGAAATGTGTGTTTTAAATGCTCAAACGGTGATAGCGATTGCTAAACACGATTTGAAAATAATTAGCTGAAATTTGTTGTGTATGTTCTGTATAATAGAAGTGTTTTAACCTTCAGAATTTTCAATCACTGTTTTATTACAAAATTTACATTCCCTTATGCGAATATAATCGTTTTTATAAGCAGTTTCATGTAATGACTAAAGGGCTCTATAGTTTTTGTAAATTTAAAATATCTTACCTGAAAGTCATTTAAAAATGAATGACATAGCAATATCAGAATTGAAAATTTTTTTCATAAACTTTTGGTACAGAATGGCCCTGTTTACGTTTTTTTTTTTTTTTTTTGTAATTTTTCCATTTTAGTAACAAAATTTCCTTAATTTTAGCTTAAAATGTACTAAACCAATCAAAACCCAAAAAAAAATCGTCAATTTTTTTTAAAAAAAGTTGTCGCAAATAGTCGGATACCTAAGATTTATACATTTTAAAACCAATTATGGTGTAGTTTCTAAAAAATAATTGCCAACAACTATTTTAATTTTTTTATTTACATAAAGTAGACGATTGATCAAGAGGAGCAAAAATTATGCTTGTGTACAAAAAGGTTTGAAGAATATTTTAAAATGCACAAGAAAACAAAACAAATTTTCTTTAGGAATGTTTCTTTTTTCCTTTAAAACTCTTTTGATTCTTTTATATTTAATCAGGCCTATATCTCGTTTAGCATCCAACAATAGTCAGTTAGCATGTTCTTACTCATTCTTCCTTGATTTTTGCGCTCCATATCTTTGATATCTTGATGGAACCTTCCCCTCTTTACTGACTAATCCTAAATTTTCGGGGAAAGTCCACATGTGAGTAAAGAAATGTATTTAAACACTCATAGAGCAACCTAACTCTTTAAAATTTCTCCAACTTATTCGTTACAATTCTTTTACAGTCAGAATCCTTGCAATTGCCAAGAAACCTACTGACAAAATCTTTGAAAATAACCCATCCTTTTTTCTCTTTTTCCTTTGGGGTCATGTAAGTCCCAAATACGTTATCCTTCATAAGCTTGCGAATATCTGGATCAACAAAGATTCCCTCTTTCAACTTGGCTTCGGATAAACCTTGAAATTTTTTGCACAGGTCAACCATTTTGGAATAGCTTTCCCAAACGGCTTCATTACACATGACTTTATAAAGAAAGGGTAACTCTTTGCCGGACTCAACTGAGCTCACATCACATGCAACCGAATCCCATTCTTCGTCCCTAGCTTAAGATTTTGTCTTTTCAAGCATTCTGTTTTGACCCAATGTCGAGTCCTATCGTGGCTGTCCCACTCAGGAATGAAACCTGGGAAATTTGTATATCAGCCTTGTTGACCAAGAAGGGTGAGATATCTATCAGGTCATGCAAATAATCACAGCGTCGGTATATTTTATTTTTAAGGACGAGAGCGGGGGAATTTTATAGCGTTCTTTTAAATGCACAGAATGTCCAACTAGTACATATGCGTACTGACTTCCGTGATAAAAAAGACAGCTTTAGCTTTTTTTGATGAATTATAGTGGCTGCGGTAGCCAAGTGGTCTAGGCACCGGTTCGTGGCTAGCATGTCATGAGTTCGATCCCAGTACCACTCAAGACCCGCCGTATAGGGGCGCGATGCACGTAAATCTGTCGAGAGCTCAATTATCCTCCCGTGGTGTGGTGTGGTTGTTAGGAGAGGGGGTGCCAGCTCAGGTATCGTCCGCGTCACTTGACCATGGTTCAAAATTACGCGGACCGTCCCCAAAGCCCTCGTGTAGCTGAACAGTGGGACGTTAATATTCACTCACTCACTCACTTGATGAATCTATAAACAGCCTACATTCATCTTTATCGTAGGTGATGTTAAATTTACTCATCAATCGGGGAACATCTGAACAATGGACCAGGTTCTCAACTTCAACAAAAAAATTTCTGTACCATCAAAAAGGGCTTCTCTTGGCCAATCAGTTCATTTTTTTTAATTTTCGAGTCCAACAGTTCGACTGCTTTTGCGAAAAAGGACCAGATCTCTTGTTAAATCATTAAGTACAACCTGAGAGAAGGGCTGAGGTGAATAGGCTCCAGAGGGCTTATATTCGGTATCAGTTCCTTGAACTAGGGAATGATCCGAATCTGAGACTTTGAGGAGGTGACTGGCAACTCAGTGGAAGCAAAGGCACTGGCATATTAGGTCCATAAGAAACGGAGTGTATGACTTATGGAATATTGTCAGGATAAGGTATCAGCTTTTGATATTTGCGTTATACCTATGGATAGAACAGAAACAAAAGTAACAATCATCAGAGTGGTTTCTGAGCTCCCTCTATGACATAGGAACTCTAAATCATGAAGCAGTCTTCTTGCCTTTGAGCCAGAAACGTAGATCGTTGAGTCACTTAACACAGATTTTATGATGAACCCATGATTTGTCTTGGTCTCCAAGTTTATGCCAAAACACGCAAGATAAAGCTTTTTACATGGTCTGTAATGCTTCTCAAGCCATTTTGTAATTAAATTATGTCGCCGCATATGCAACAAAAGTCATCTGGCAACGTTTCGAACTCAAAGAAATGTTTCACGAAATGCACGAAAAAAAAACACAACTGTTAAAACTGTTTTTGAGATGAACCTCTCACTTACCCTATATCAGCGCACACACTACAATAAATTACACATGAAAGAAAAATTTAAACCAAGTTCAAAACTTCAGCTTCTTACGTTCAGAAAAAATCTAAACGAGACGATCCTGAGTTGTCAAGTCAAGTTAAAGATCTAAATTAATGATTCGTATGATGTTATTGGTAGAGAAATATTGTGACAGAGAGAGAAGGGAGTCGAAGTAAAGGTATCACAGAAGGGCATTCTGTAAATTTCACCAAGGTTGAATGAAGGTCAACTACGGAGGGAAGAAATTCATCGCTGAACAAATTTTTGGTAATTGTCTATAAAAATCTAAGTAAAATTAATTTTTAAAAAAAAAAATGTAACGTAAGGGAAAACTTTCATGATTATGTCTGAAATCAGCACCAAAAAATACATTAAGTTCAGCTATCACTACTCATATTTTATTTTCATAGTAAAACTGTGTTATTGATTTAGCATCCAATTTTTTGTGTGTCTCTGGTGATATCTTCAACTAAGTTATTTAATGCGGTGATAATGTTTTTGTGCAGTGCCGATTTAAGCTAATTTAGGGCCCTGGGCTCAAAAGATCTACAGGCCCCCTTGGCACTGGCGGATTGAATCTGATTAAGTCAAGCTTATCCGGGCCCCTGGGTGCCCGCCCCAAGCACCTGATGGATAAACCGGCACTGTTTTTGAGGTTTTGTTTTTAAGGTCTAATGGCATTGGTACGATTTTCTCACCTTATTTCAACGTTTTAAAAATTAAACCTTGCACGTGTGTGTGTTTTTTAAAGTAAATCTCATCAATAAGTTAATTCAGAAAAGTAAATATATACCGTTTAAAGAAAACCAGAAAATTCATCCCTGAATCTGGCAGCGTCATTGACGAATAAGTTTAATGTATAAGCCGCACATGGAAAGTATAATGCTCTAGAATTTATATCGAGAATCCTTTTCTGGAGCCCTATATTTTTCATATTCAATTCATTGTCGTGGTGCTGACCGTGTATTTTTAACTTCGAGCTGCAGAACATGCAACAGCTACTCTAAAAGAAAATTGTTCATACCTTCTACAGTGTTATTGGTTACTGGAAAAATTCCAAAACACCTACCTTACTATCAATAGCATTCACACATCTAATTGCAAAAATTATTTGTCCAGTTTGACTAATATCTGGCGTTGAGTTGAGAATTATAGTGTAATATATGGATTTTTTGACAAAGCGGGTTGTCTCATTACGAAAAAATTCGGCTAAAATATTAATAATTTAATTTTGAAAATGTTGTCTGAAGTAGTATGGAATACGTGTTTTGTTGTCTTTACATTTACTGACATTTTTAAGGTGCTTCTGAAATATTTGGATCAAATTTGGCAACATCTTTACTGCCTTTAAAAAGTAACCATTATTTCTATG
>BMAO01031292.1:0-12528 GCA_019973975.1 Trichonephila clavata
AAAAATATCCAAAGAAAATGTATCGTTTCAAGATGTTTTGACGGTTGACTATTTTGTAGTGAAAAAAAACATGGATTATTAGTTGTTTGATTTGTCACGAAAGTGCTGTATTTAAAAAAAAATACCAATATACGGGCATGATTCAATTATACTTTTCATGGAAGTATCTCTTTCAATAGGTAGTAAACAAGCTTTCATGAATAATCTTTGCAACAACAACAAAGTGCTTTGTCAGTGGTAATGTCACAGTGGTAACAAAGGCATCTTATAAAGTTTTTTACATTATTTGTAATCATATGAAACCGTTTACGGATGCAGAAATTGTGAGGGAGTGTTACTTATATGCTTGTAATTCAGTGTTAGTGACAAAAATTTTAAAAAAACATATATAAAAGGTTATAGTTAAAAAAAGAAAAACAGGATTTAAAATATTTTGATCAATTGTCTACATTTTAATCTCTCTCATTTTATCCTCATGATGCAGCCCGCGTGAAATAGGCAACATATGTATGCGATCCACCGGGAAACAGCTGACATATGTATGTGACCCACCCGGAAATAGCTGGCATATGTATGCGACCCACCGGAAAATAGCTGACATATGTATGTGACCCACCGAAAAATAGCTGACATATGTATGAGACCTTGCAAAAAAAATGTTGAGAACCTTTGATTTCGATGCAAATTATTTCTTCTGAATACTACGACGGAATTCTGACCAAAACACTTGGTATATTTGTTTTGTTTTTACTTACTTGTTAGGATAACATATGAAATGTCAGATTTTTTTTACATGTGAACTTTTGTCTCCTTGTTTTTGTTATGCTTTTGTATTCACATAATTTCGTTTATAGCTGTATTATTCATTACCGGAGGCGCATTTATGCAAAGTTATCAAGAGACCAACAGTTCGAAAAAATTTCTCTCCTCTAGCATATGTGGGTCGTCATTTGTTTGATTTTCTTTAACGTTAATCAGAGAATATATTTTGGAGTATGGCTGAAGGCATCGTTGTGTGGTTACAGCGGATGTGGTTTAAGTGGATACATAACCTTTCGTAGTTTGAGCGGACACTTTGAAACTCCTCGTGGTTAGAGCGGGCACATTTTTTCCTTACTTTAGAAAATATTCGATTACCGAATTACAAGGATAAATACATTTTTGCCAATTAAGTTTAATTATTTATATTAAATTGTTAAAATATTATAGCGTGAATACCTTTTAAACATGGCAAAATGTAATAAAAATAAAAAACCTTTGAGAAAAAATATTTAAAAATTAATAGTAAGTAACAATATTATGAAGAGTATGAACGAATTTCAGGAATTGTGGGGAAAACTGCTTTTTAGAGTCAAATAAATATTAGATCAGGTACAATTACCATAAAATTAATTAGTTTCATTAATGTAAGTAAAAATAAATACTAGAAGTAAAATATACAGGATACAAGTAAATAAAAGAAAAAATAAATCCAAGTAAATAAATACTAACTTATCTTTATTATAAAGCATAAATATATTATTCACCATTTTATTTAGTTACAACCTTAGTTACAAAACTTAAAAGATTTTAGACATTTTTCTAAATTGTTTGATGTTTCGAATTTTTTTAGGAAGTGTTCAATCCTTTCATCAATTTTACATATCCTTCTTATTCCTGGGTCACCTAATTCTCTGAATCAAATTAAAAGTCACTTATTAGTTAAAATGCTAAAAGAAGAAATACAAAACGCGTCTTTTTTATTTTTATTACAATTGTCTATGTTTAAAATGCATTCGCACTATAATATCTGAACAATTTAATACAAATAATTAAATTTGATTGGCAAAAATGTATTTATCCTTGTAATTCGAAAATCGAATCTGTTCAAAGATGGGGATAAAATGTATCCGCTCTAACCACGATGAGTTTCAAAGTGTCCGCCCAGACCACACAATGTTATGTGTCCGTTCCAACCACGTCCGCTGTAGCCACACCAGCGAAGGCATACTGGACTTTATTCCTCATAACACCATACATTCCTTTATTTCATCTATGAGGAAATTCGAAAACTAACCGCGTTTGGGCGTGTCGCTAAAGGTACGAATCGGAACCCCCTCAATCGAATGCTTGAGCAATCTCTGATTCAGTAAGCTTCCAGTTGGCAAATGAGAGTGTCGCAGGGCCAAGAGTTTTCTAGTTATAATGTGAAAATATATGTGCCGTCATATAAAATTCCGCGAAATATGATGTGCCAGGAGTGATAAGATTTCTTTATGCCAAACAAAATCTATCAGCAGTGGATATCCATCGTGAATTGTGTGCCTTTTACTGGCCAAACATTATGAGCGAAGGTGTAGTGCGTTAATGGATACGCTGTTTCAAGGACGGAAGAACAAACATCCATGAGGAATCAAGAAGTGGAACGCTATCTGTAGTGAATGCTGATCTCATCGGATTACCATCTAATCACCGCAATGAAGAAGTGGCTTCGGGGACAGCCTTTAGCTGACGAAGATAAACTTAAAAATGCTGTGTCACGTTGGTTTAAATATCAGGCAGCCGGATTTTATGCAGAAAGAATTGGTAAAACGGTACGACAAGTTTTTGAATATTGATGGTGACTATGTTGAAAAATAGAGGAGAGTTCTAACTTTAATATGTCAGTAATTTTTTCCCTATGTCCTAGTATGTTTTTGCAACGCTTCAGATGTTACTTTTTGATTTGGCCTTGTACGAGTAAATTCGAAGGGTTACTGCTTGTATTGCCAGAAGAGAGGTTTTTCTTTCCTGCTGACAAGCCTGTGTATTCAATCGCTGTATTGAATTTATTCCAATTTTTGAAATAATTTATTTTCCAATTTATATTGCATTATTTTCTCTTATTGTGTTTATCAATTCCATCACATTCTTATTTTAGATGCTGTATTTTCTGCGTACTTCGGAATATACCTGAAAGTCTAAATCAATCAATTTTTTTTTTTCTTAATTACTATAAATTACTTAAAAATATAAACATGTCAGGCTTAACTGATTAATTATAGAGCATAAGAGTAATCCATTAAATTTAACTTTTTTATAGAACCTGTCATAAATTCATCAATGATTGATGAGCTAATTCTTAAATAAACTCTTAAGTTTCATTATGTTTCTTATAAAAGTGTATTGGGAGATTAATTGCTATTTAAAAGTTACGGAAACTAAGTCTTCCCTCTTAAAACCTAAAATTAACTTTATTATATTCATAGTTAAAGTATTTATGAAACTTTATTATATTAAGTATGAGAAAATTTTATGAGTTGTAACAGAGTTTTAGTTGAAGAAAACAACATTAAAATAAAATAAAGAAGTTCGAGGTATTAACACCATACTCACCAAATTCTTTTATAAGAAGAAAAAGCAATCCTCAAATTAATAGTTAGTTTATTTGAATAGGGATTATCCATAAAAGTAAAAATAAGCAATAAATAAATGAATTTCGATTATATGGAGGATATAGGAAAAAGTAAAAAATGTAAGTCGGAAATGAATCCATTCAACATATATACTTAATCAATCTCGATAACTCTTCTTTTTTGTTAGTTCCTATTTCTGAATATCTTAATGAATTGTTTTCTTTATTCTTTTTTCATAGAATGAATATACATTTTTCTCAATGTTATAGAATATTTAAAAAAACGCAGGAAATATCTAAATAAAATAACATAAATAAATTATTCAAAAATTATTTTAAAAAAAAGAGCGAGAAAGTAGAAAGAACAAAGCCTTTAAGGAATGAACAGTTGATGTTTTAGAAGAATTCTTTTTTTGAAAGAGGTACAAAAAAATGTCTTTTTTTCCAACGAGAAAATTAAAATTAATTGCAATTCACACAATAGGAAGCATTTTTTTAAGAAAGAAATGCGCTTAATTCAGGAAGTGTTGATAAATTCTTGCTTTATTTTTTAATTACGAATAGATTTTTTTAGATTATGAATTGTTTTATGTATCAATACAAAAATATATCCCTAGTAATTTTAATTTTTTTATAGTGTTTAAAATAATTTTTTTTTTTTGCATTTTAGAAGAAAGGTAACGAGCTTTAGATTTGTTTAAAGTTTGGTCTTCAATATATAATGGATAAGATTTTTTACTTATTGACATTTAATATTTTTGTAATGGAGGAGAAATATTTCTTTATAATATTCCTTAAATTGTGTTAATACATAACACCCTTTCGAGACAAAAAAATATATAAAGCTACATTTTTTTATATTTTATTCATAAACAACACACCCAAATATTAGGGATGTGCCTGCGCATTTTTTATTTAAAAAGTCATATAAATATTAAGAATTAATTTTTTTTTCATGGATATGCCGAGTACTCTGTGTGGAATATCTACATATAGTTTGCCGTTAATTATATAGTGTTAGTAGATGCTATAGATTATGTAATACACGCTTTACCAAACGTCTGGTTGTTATGTTTTTTTCTCGCTAAACATTTCTTATGAGAAAACTTTTTTTTTAAGATTAAGTCTTTGTAAAATTTCAAGAAATATAATTAAAATAAAAAATTGCATTACTTTAATAAATTTGAAACAAAAGACTTATAATTAACTCTGACATATTTTTCAAGAAATATTTATTAATATTCTTTTATTATTGTATAATAATAAACTTTAAGGGTAATTCAAAATTACTTACACTTTTCGTTCTACTACTGTATAAATAAATATAGTTGACCTCTCTCCACATGAGCACGCGCTAAGTTAGCGTATCAGTGAATATGTGTGTGCTGACTTCAAACACTATCCCATCTTTTGTTGTCTAGCTTAGCTTAGTGCTTCTCAAACTTTTAGTACTTGTGACTCCATTGTAGAATAATAATGTACTAAATTTTAAGAATAATCTACTCAGGTGTGCTAAGCAACAATACAACATTAATTACAACCCAAATTATCAAAATAAAAAATAAATTTTGTATAAATTCCTTTTAAGTAATGGGGTTAAGTCTTATGTTTACTTTTCCTTTTTTAAATTTTAATTGGAGCAGAATACAATATATATGTCTGATTAAATTAAATATTTATATCCTCAATTATCTATTTCTTAAAGTACAAATGTCATTAAAAAATAGTCTAGTCTATGTTGCTCTCTATCTCATATTCATCAAACCTGGCTTCTTTACTGACATCTACAACCATATGGCAACCTATCGAATGTCTGCCACAAAAACGTGTATAAATGCTGCACCTAGTTCAATTCCAGTCAGTTTTGGTGGAGAAGATTTTTCTATTGCTACAGAATCTATCTGGATATGCCTTTTGTATTTTGTGCTAATGCCAATTAACAGTATTTAGTATTAACGGCAGTAGATTTATACAAGTCGCAACCCGAAAATTTCAGTAATGTTTGGGAAACCGAATCATCAGCTATTGTTATAAAAAAATCACTTTTATTCCAAATCTATTCAATTTTATGATCAATTAAGGATTATAAACTGTGGTAGCAATTTAATTTAGTTCCTTATCTTAAGCTTATAAAGACAATTAACTAAAAACTTATCTGATTGATTCGATGCGAGTACTTGTTGATATCTCCTAAGTTGGCTATATTTAATCAAAAACGTCTTCTGTACCAACCTTTCGAAAGACAGTTCTTTGACTTCACTTGAATGTAGCGTAAGGACTAACACTTAAACACCCATTCTCAGATTAGGGTCACCCATAAGGCGGTTTTAAACTTAAACCACAGTTAAAAAAGAATTTACCCAAGTGGTTTAATTGAAGGACCATGAATAGAACCCGTCACTAACAGAATCATGGGTAACGTTAGAGCTTGGTTCGGAAAATTAAATCAAGAAAATATTATCAAAAGTACTCAAATGTTGGGTTTACCACTATTGAAAGAAAAAAAATGAAGAAAAGCCCTTGTGTCAAAAAGATTGACAACAGACAGTATGGAACCTATTAAATTTAAATAACATTTGAAAAAGCTTTTTATGAGTGTGTTAACAAACTCCGATAGTTTTTTGAATTAAATTAAAATCATATAGCAAGCAAATAAAAAAATTGAAAAACTTTGTTTGTGAATAAAAAGCTTTACTTGCTTCTTAAAAAGTATGATGCAAAACAGCTAAATATACAAAACCTCACAGAATTGGTGAAGAGCTCTTATTTTACCAGTTGCAATTGAAACTAATTTTACTAAACATTTGCATTCCATCTACTGTCAAATGCTACTGTTGCCAATCGAAGATGTAGAGCACAAGCCATTCGGGAATATGAGAGACACACTGTTTTCAATTTGATTTGTTGAAGTAAAAGATAACAATAATGATGCTCCTTTCACTGCATAGGTTTAATTTTGGGATCATATGTCGACAGTAGAACTATTTTTGTAAGCTAATAAGGCTCAGAGCAAAAGCACTAGCATCATTTGCTAACTTAAATGATTTTATAAACTATGGCAAGTGTGGAGTGAAAACATCTTTTTGGAATATGCTCTCATAGTACTCATGCAATGTCTTGAAGATTCTAAGTTCTCCACTGTGCATTTTGACACATTTCCTGATCCATAAAAATACTCTGACGTTCAAAGAAATGAATCCTGGTTTGAATATTGAGCTAAGGCAATTGTGACGTTAGAAAATTATGTATAAATGAGACCCCTAAAATAAAGAGTCTTCTCTTGAATTTGTAAAGACAAGAGTGCAGTAGATTTATCGTTCCTATTTTATTGTTAGGCAAGATGGTTATCACCTGAAAAGTTTTTGCAACGTGTTTATGAATTAAAACATGAGATTGTCATTTTTCCCGAAGAAAATCTACCAGATGCTGAAAAGTTTCTAGATAGCTTACTTGTGATGAAATTCTGCTACTAGATTGATATATTCGAGAAATTAAATATCTTGTGAATTTTAAACTCGAAGGAGCAAATAAATATATGTTGAATACGAATGAAATAATTAATGTTTTGGAAGAAAATTGGAACTATGGAGCAACATTTAAAGGAAAAAAACCTAATTGAAACTGCGGATAAATGTGTTAAAACTTACAAGGCTGACGGACAACATGTGGAGGTTTTTTAAGACCATTGAAATCATTTAACGAAGCTGGCAAATGATTTTGAAAAGCATTTTCTTGCTGACGACAATTTGATAGCAAGTTACGAGTGGGTTAAGGACCCCCATTTCAAAATATTCCAGAACTCTCAAATCCTAAAGAATCACTTTTCACATATTTCACACTGCGTGGTGAAATTAAAAGAAAATTCAGTAATAAATAACTCTTTGAATTTTGGCAAGGATGGATGATGGATTTTCTGCATGAACGCGAAAGCATTACGTATACTGTTACCATTTTTAACATTCTACCTTTACAAAATCGGATATTCTGTGGTGGCTGCTTTGAAGACAAAACATAGATCTCAGATAAACGCAGAAAAACGTAGCGTGTCAATTTCTAATATAAAACCTTCCTTGGAAAAACTACTCTGCAATACAAGCCCATAGGTGTCATTAGTGTTTTTAAAATTTATTTTTAATTTAGTGTTGATGAATTAATTATCAAATACATTGTCCAATACTGATACATTTATAATTTTTTTATATATGTGTAAATTTGCATTTGATTTTTTTTATTGTGTCAGAATGTATTATGTTCGTTTTTTCAGCAAATTAGTTGTGTTTTTAAATATATTGTTTTCGACCTTTCGATTGCTCGCTTTCCTCTATTGAGTGCGCTTCACAGTTTGAGAATCACTGGTCAAGTTACAACAACTAGCTCCTCTATCAGATTGCACCAAAGTGAAGGAATGATATCAAACGGAGTGAAAGGATGTCTAAATCTACGGACTTTTGCTACAATACGGATAAAGTATTTTTTCTATTAAAAGAATTTTTTTGTGTGCGTGTGTGGAACGAGAGCAAGCCAAAATGAAGGATCTAGACAATAGAGTCAATCTTAATCAATGACGGCAACATCCAGAAAGATCGGGAGATGGTTACAGCAGATAGACGAGCTACTATAGATAAGGTGCCATCTTCTTTAAACATCAGTCAAGTGAAATTATCAAACTCTCCAAGACGAATTCAAATTCCGTAAAATATGTGTATGCTGGGTACCACGAATGTTTACCGCAGGTGTCAGCAGTTTGGGCTTTGAGACTCTAAAACATCCACTGTACAGCTAATATCTTCCTTTTGGACCACACCAGAAGGCTTGTATAGGTTTTCACTTTGCTCCAGACATAGAAGTTCGTAATGAAGTGCAAAACTAGCTTCACGATCAACCGAAAACCATCTACCAAAAAGGCATACGAAAGCTTGTGGATCGCTGAACCAGGTGCATTGCTCTAGGTAAGGATTATATTGAAAAATAATTTGTCTGTTGCAAACCTATATTTACTTAATAAAATAGTTGAGATAATGAATAAATTACAGAACAATAACTTCTACTTTAAATTTTAGATGATGAAATAGTTTCGTTTATAATGAAATATTTCAACACTCACTGTATTAGATATATAAATAATTATTTACGTTATGTGTTACAACAGAGTTAAATACTATTTCATTACTGGCAAAATGTAGTGAGTTGTTTGAAGTAATTTATGAATTTTAAGTTCTGTTCGTCTTGAATTTAAAGTATTGCATTTTTTTAGAAGGATTTCTTTAAGGCGATATGTTACACTAAAAATCATTAAAATGCCAAAAAAATTTTTTATTGTTTATTTGATACCTCGAATTCTTATAAACATGCCTGCAAAATTTCAAAACTTACCTGCATTTTTTGTCAAGTTATGGAGCAATATTTGATGCTGTACAGCAACTACCACCCCCACATTTAAGATTATCTGTTAAAAACAGCCTGATAAAAAATGAATTATTTATTTTTCTACCGCGCGTAAATGAGACTGACATTATATATGCAGTAACAAATCATTTCAGGGAAGATTTGTGCAATTACGCAAAAATTCTAGTTTGCGAATTGTTTATGGAAGATCAAATGGATTTGGTCAAGATTTAAAAGTTGTGCGTGCTTTTTATGATGTTATTATGAATGAAATTAAAACATCAAAACGGATTCTCCTAAGGCACAAATACTTAATCTCATTTTGATAACTCAGATAATTAAAACTCCAATTCGCAAGAGTAGATAAACTTTCCCCTTTTTATATATTTGTTTTTGGTGATAAATATATCTCATGTGTGTGCAATTTAACACTTTTCTTATTAAACTATTTTAAGATATATAAACAAATGCACATATGCAGTTCTCAGATTTTGATATATTTTACCTATAAATTGCTATTTGATTTTGCTTTCATTAGTGTACGATATTTAACAGGCGAATGCTTTTAAAGTCATGGAATTAAAAAAATAAAGACATAAACATCTTTTGTACATGTTGTGCATTATCTCTGAGCATGGAATTAGCTCTGAAGTGTGCGTATTTACTTCTTTTTATAATTATTAACATAAAGTTTTATGAAATATTGGTCTTTTATTTGTTTTCATCTATATATTCATTATGGCAGTATACTTTTTAATTGTTCTACATTTGAGCAATTTTTAGGGCAAGCAGTTTTAAATAAGCTAATTAACATTTCATAAAACTTTCAGACTATTCGATGAATGTTACATCTTGCTACTCATGGAATGAAAATTTCAAACTCATATTTCTCCATGTTCAATTTTTGTACACACACTATCATTCAAAACCCTAAGGCGTTTTTGATAATTGGAGTATGGGTTTGAAATTTTTTATAATGTTTTGAAATGTATGTTTTATAACACTGTATATTGAATTAGCTCTAACATGTTAAGTAATTTTTCTAAAAAACTTCAAAATCAAAATTAATGTTTTTTGAGAATTTCGGAAGTTTAACTATAAAAAAGTAATAAAAATTAAAGATCAGCAGCAGAAAAAACCTCATGCATATTTGTATGTAGTATATTATAAGGTACTTGGTAAATATGTTTAAAAAAAGAAACATTTAAAAAAGCCTTAAAATTTTTTAAAATGTATAAAAGAGAGTTCATAAATTTTAATTTTGCAAACATTTTGCAACAAACTAAAATTTTTTTGTATGGAATTATTATTAAATATGACCCTTTAGAAAATACAATTAAAACCAAATATCAAATATTAAAAATAAATAAATTGTGTAGATGGTACCATATCACCTTAAAGGAATCAAATGAAATTTAAGTGTTTTACTTGTAAATCTCAGAAACACTACTATTTCTAAAATAAACTTTCATTCAATACTTTCTAGTTTATACTTTTTTCGAAATGATAAATGTAAATCAGTGTATTTCAATATTAAAATTAAACTTGTTTAAACACGCTACTTAAAAGATTTTCAGAGAAAAAGCAAGAAACATTATTAATCTTAGAGGAAAAAGATGTAAAACATTACTTCTCCATACAAAAAGAATATTTCAAATGAAGATACAAAAAATGTCGAAGTACTTCTTAAGAAGCATCTTTAGCAATGATAAACACAATAAGCAAACTTTTATGGTTTAATAAACCAAAGGCAATTGTTAATCATCATTTACTTAGATACGTGTTTATAAGTAAAACAATTTGCAGTCACGTATTAGAAACTATTTAACAGGAGAAAATGGAAATATTTTGTTATTGATAATGGTTGAACAACAAAAAAGGTCTATTTACTTTCGAAAACGTGGATATAGAGGTGTAAGAATCCAAAAAAAAATATCTAAAGGTTTTAATGTTTTTTTTTAATAAAAGGCAATACTCTAATAATTTTTAATAAGCAATATAAAAATCAACTCCTCATATAATCTTTAAAAATTTTCCTGGCCTATATTTACAGACGTTCCGTTTCATAGTAAGAATTTTAAAAATGAACCTTTTTTTCCAGACAAAGCTTCAGTCATATTTTGAGAATTACTCCTGAATCAAAAAAAAAAATGTTAAAGTTGTTGCATGTATAGTTATTTGACAAATTCCTGTTAAATGCTCAAAAATTTCACCTTCGAAATTTTGCATTTTTTCTAATCACTAAACCACTATCAATATACACTAGAAAGCAATGAAAGAGGAATAACGAACAATTATACCCAGAAAATTTACGAAATGTTTTTTATTATAAAAAAATAAAGAAAAAAGTTATAACGTCCAACGTTTACAAAAATAATGCCTTATATTACAAAAAATTGAATAATCAAACCAAAATTTTTCTAAGAAATTGTGAAACTGTATGTGTATACAAACTGTTTTCCATTAGAAAATATAAATTTGTTCTTTGTTCTCTGGGGAATAATGTTACTGTTTACTAATAGAAGTATATTTTTAAATGCATCAGAATCTTCAATTGCTAGAACTTATGAAATTCTCTAGGTATTTTAAAAATAAAGAAAAAAATTAAACATTACAATTTTTGTATATAACGTGTTGGTAATAATATTTTTATCTTTCATAAAAGATATGACGCAAGTATTTATATTAACGAGTAATAGTTAAGTTACGTGTTTTGAGATTTTGATAATGATTTGACAAAATTTGGTTTAAGAAAGGCAAATATATGTAAGATAATAAGAAATTAACAAATCAAAATATAAATAAATAGTTTTATTTGGTTAAGGTAATTAATTTGGCTTGGTTCCTCCATTTGATTTAATTAATGTTGTTAAAACTTTAATTGTGTTAAAGATCTTAAAAATTAGGAACTCCTTATCAAAACTACAATTTAAATCTCTGAACTTATAAAAAATATAATAAATCTAAGCAATTTAAGTCTTAGGTAGAAAAAAAGTTAAAAATGCTAAAAAAAACTGTCTACATACAAAATTCTTTTATTCAATACCGATGCTCATTTATTATTTTTTTACTTGCCAGCAATTTAAATACGAACTGATTGGAAATAAATTATTTTTCTAGTTGTTTTTAGTGTTAGAAAAAGGTAAGACGTATCACAACAAAACAACCGAACTGAATAATGCAAAAAAAAAAAAAAAAAAAATCTACAGATAGACCTAAAATAAAAAAGGAAAAAAATATATATAAATTGATTAAAAAACGCATTACCTAATATGGGACAGAGAAATATTTTTTGAATGTATTAAAATATAATTAAAATTGAAAAACTATGATTATTTTTTATGGAAAGAAAAAACTCGCTTAATTTAGGAATGTTAATTAAAATCCTGTCTTACACAAGTCATTGAACAGAATTCTCCAGATTCTGTTTTGAAATTAAGAATATTTCAGAAATAATTTTTTTTATTTTTTATTTCTAAAAAAGGTTTTTGTGAAGTTCAAATAAATGTGTAAACGCAATGATAGTTTTCTTTCGAATAAGGTGTTTAAATTTATTACTATAGACTCGAATCCATTAAAAATAATAATTTGAATGATGCTAGTTGGAAGATAATGTGAATTTTGATGAATATTTTTTTCAAGTAATTTCAAAGTTCAAGCATTATATTCTATGTGATATTGCTTTAAAAGTCGAGAAGCCAGTTTTCATTACGTAATATATTCTCGCTTGAACGTCTAAAGTGTAGGAGTATTGGAAGAACACTTTTATA